>NC_024128.1:18736441-18779384 GCF_000346735.1 Prunus mume
TCTCATATTCAAGCCATTAAGCTCTTTGCTGAGATTTTTGTAACATTCGTCTCTTATATCACCAAGCTCTTTGTTCTTCACAAAGATCTTGAGCACCATCCCATTTTATTTTAGTACATTTTACCAGCTATTTTCAAGGATTTTGCTATTTTCGAGATGGTTATACTCACTTCGTTTTCATGATTTTGAATTAAGTAGTACCACGACGACCCACTTGACCTAAGTCCTTGCGAGCGAGTTTTCGAGTTCACTCATCGGTGTAGTATTACTGAACATGACAGCTTTGGTTGATTAAGAATGCCAAATCCTTGTAGTCTAAGGTAAAAACACCCAAGGTCGAGAGGTGTTCCTTCCTTAACCGTGATCATTTGAAGAAGATTAGATTCTACCCACTCACAGACATAACTTGCATGTTCACCCAACTGTGGCCCAATGTTGGCACGTCCTTCATCCATTAATCCTAGAAGGACGTCAGTTGCTATAGTTTTCGACATAGGCTTGTAATTTACTATTTTATTTGAGTATAAAAAACATATTTGGTCACTCGGGTTAGCCTTAAAAACAATTTTGGTCACTGCAATTCCAACTTTCCCAATTTCGTCATCTCTAGTAAATTATGTCATATCCCTCAATTCCGTCAGTTTGAGTGCACATGTTGTGTGCGTGTATGGGCAAAATTGCGTGCAACGATTCATGATTGTCTTACATTGGATGAGCTTCTTCCCCTATTTAGTATTAGAACGTAATATGATGCATCCCTTTGATTTTTGTAAAGAATTAGTCAACAGATTTGTGTTACCTAAGAAAAAAGGACGGAGCTGTATTACAATCAAAGTAACACATGACCAAATGATAGGAAGTTGGCATGAAACTCACTCAAAACATATTACAAAGCATCAAGAAATTTTGTAACAGTATATTATTGTTGTTCTCAGTTCTTTCCATAATAAAATAAAATAAAATAAAATAAAATAAAAAAATCGCCCAGAATGGAAGACTACACCCCATAAAGAAAAATATAAATTGCCTCGCCACGCCTATGCTTACGTCAAATCGATAAGTTGGACCATCCGGGCCGTCCTTACTTACCACCACGTCCACGCCTGCGTGATGTTCCTGCTTGCTGGGTGATTGGTTGACTAAGTTATATGGTAAAGGCCCTTGTGTTGTGAAGGAGGGAAGGAGATGTAAAGTTTATTACTTTATTTCCTACACCAAGCTTTGACTCGCCACGCGTTGTATGTGGGGCCTACGCCTGATTCCCACTCTTTCTCTCCAGACAGTAGGTGGGTTCTTTGTCTGGGTTGTGGGTTGTGCTTGTGGGGCTGAGAGGAGAGAAGAGGAGAGGAGAGAGGTGGTCAATCTCTGATTCTCTTTGTTTTTCTTTGTGGGTTTTTATTTTTTGTTTTTTTGCACTAAAAAGGGAAGGAACCTCTGAATCTCTGTTGAAAACCCAAAGATGGAATAGAATTCTCTCACGCCAACATTTCTGCGTTCTTGTAGAAGGAGGAGAAGAAGAAGAAGAAAAGAGGGATCTCTTCCTTTTTCTCAACTCAATTATCTCTTTCAGCTCAGCTATGGCTCCCAGCAAGGTCAATTCTGCTGTAATCACCTCTCTCCCTCTCTCTCTCTCTCTCAATTACACTCTAATTAATCATTATTCACTTGGAAGGTTTTTCTTGAATTTTGTGGACTTCAATTATGTTTCTTCTTCCTTTTTGTTTTGGTAATTAGCTCTGGGAAATGTTGTGGAAATTTTGAGCTTTGAATTGTAGTGCTATTTTGGGTTCATGTAGCATTTCTAGGTAGAACTAATGTGGAAGAACTTTGGCTTTTTGATAAGAGAGAAAATTTTAAGCTCATATGTAATTCTGAATTTTGTGGGATAATCTGTTATTGTGCCCAATTTTGCTTGATTATTGGTGATCCCCCTTAAAATGAAGACATTTTTTAACTGAATATATTGGCCATTGTTATCTGGACTTTGGATCAATCCGGACTTTGAAGTAAACTGATTGATAAGTGTTTTCTTTTTCTTAATTTTTCTCAATTGGCAAGATTTGGATCAATAACCTATCCGAAATCTGAAGAAACTAGATTTGAGTGTATCAAGTAACCAATGTGCTGATGAGGACACAACTTAAAGATGATACATGCGAATTAGAAAGCCTAATAATTTAGTTTTCCAATTATGCAACTCTTGAAAAATTATAATGTAAATAGATATTAAAATTTAATTATACCCTTTCCCAAAGGGGATTACTTATAGTCATAGCTGCTTCTTGTTCTGAAGTAGTGGTAACATGATTCTTCTGCATTTTTTCATGACTTTATGCTGATGTATTAGTTATTTCTTCATGGCCTGGAAACTAGGACATATTTCCACTGAACTCAATTTGTCGGAAATAATTTTTTGGCTTTCTTCTATTTATCAACTGATGTGCTCTTGTTCTTCTATGATTTTATTGAACTCTACTTACCTCTGCATCATGGAACTAATAACCGTGCTAACTATATATTGTTGACAAGATATCTCGTCTTATACCAAGCTGAGCTTGTTATCTGATGTGCTTCTGTGGACAGGGTGATGCAAGTGTATCATGCTCACAGCCAGAGAATGGTTTTCTCAATTCACTTTCTCTCTTAAGTTCAGAGAAAGCAGTGCAGGAACTTCTGCAACAATCTCCTGTACAGAGCACAGATGACCACCTCATAGAGTTCTCAGACGCTATGAGAAGTATGGTCATGTTCTATTCTTGAGTGCTTTCTAAAGTCAGTGAAACTATTTATCATTAGATGCATTGCTTATATTACATTTAACTTTCTCTAGCTGTTGCAAAGGCCCTGAGACGGGCTGCTGAAGGAAAGGCTTCTGCGCAAGCTGAGGCAGCTGAATGGAAGCGTAAATATGAACTGGAGAAGGCCCGCAATCTCCATTTGGAACATAAAGGTTTTTTGAATGATTCAACAACATACATTAATTGTCACATGCTGGGTTATATATATATATATATATATATATATATATATATCTTCTTTTTTTCCAATTTGTTCTTTATGTGTTTGATAATGTAATTTCTGGTGATGTATAACACAGTTTTTCAGATATTTTCTGATGTTATTTCTAGGGCAATTAGAAGCCTTAAACAAATACTTGAATTCATCTAAAAAAGTGTCGAGCCATGTTATCTGTATACTCCTTCCATTGTTCCCTTTGCAGCTTCATTTTTCCTTTTGACATTTCTTCATATGTTGAACCAATTTATTTATGCAAAATAAATCCTTCTTAGCACTATGTTGTTGGTCTTCATTGTACGTCACTTAATCAACCATTTAATTTGACTTTTAGCTTCTTGTATGCCTTTCCATTGCTCGCTATATCCTATGTTCCTATCAATGTCTGCATCTGGTGTAGATTTTGTTTAATTAATAACCATTAGTATAAAAGGTCACAATCCGAAGCCCATCTAGTGAAATTTGGAATTGCTTCCTTGGCATTGTTCCTTCAATTTATACTAGAAAGGCCACACATACTGTGTGTGTGAGGAGTTAAAGAGAGAGAGTAGAGGGAGAAGTTTTCTTTTCCCCTTAAAATCTGGAGAGATTTGTGTTCTTTTTTGTTTAAAATGATTGCTAATTACTGTTTTACCCTTATTTTATTAGGTTTTTTTTTCTTTCATTTCTTTCTTTTTTCTAATGTAAGCAGGGGTATAATGTGGCACTTTGGCAAAAGTGGTTGACAAAGTGGTCTTTCTATAACAATAGGATAGATGCGTGCTCGTGTGTTTAGTCCTGTAGGTATCCTATATACTTAAGAAACAGTGTAAAAGCATGCCTTTTCTTTTGTATAGAAAATATCCTTTAATTTCTCTTCTCATTGATGAAAGATACCAAAAGGGGTGATGCACGTTGGATATTCAAGACTAAGCCTAGTGGGCAAACTTTAAGAGTAAATCCTTTTTGGTCCAAAGAGAAATTTAATGGTAGCCTGAGAGTTAGTAAGAAAAAGGTCTCCTTGGCAGTCACGGTGTATGGTATATGGATGGAGCATAATAACAGGATTTTCAAGGGTACACAATCTACCCCTTCTATGGTCCTCAAAAATATTACTTTGACTATCCAGTGCAAGTTGTGTTCCCTCTCCTATAAACCTGTGCAAGCTAACTTGACAGTTGCTCACAACTGGAACATACCTCTTACTGGTGATAGTTAGGTGTTGCCCCTTGGTTGGGTTGTTGTTCTTTCCTTTCTGAGTTTTTTGCTCAGTTGGTTGTTTCTTTGTTCCCGTGAGGCACCTTGTGGTTGTTTGTATTAGGCTTTTGCCTCTGTTTTGGTTATATATTATTCACTTACCAAAAAAAAAAAACTTCATCAGATCAATCTATATGTTAATGGAAAGAGGGATGAAGATTTTTTGTGTTTGAGTCTTAGATTGAATCAATTCGTTTACGTTTTGTAAGATTCTTTTGGTCTTTTCTTTTCAAAAGGTTTTTCTGGAGTATTTTGATCTTTCATGGAGTATTTAAAAGTCTTTTTGAAGTTCTTTCAAAAGCCTCCAAATGAGGCTCACTCTTGCAAGACTAGAATGGAAGAATATGGTTGAACATTGAAGGCTTGGAGCCTTACATCCTCTCTCTATTAACTCTTTGTTTGCTTTCTGCATGTCATCCTGCATTTCTATATACTTTGGAATTGCAGCAGGCTTAAATCTTCTTCTTCTTTTCTCTAGCAGTTAATGTGGGAAAAATTGCTGCCATTTATATTTTACCTTGCATTGTCCTATGTTAAGGAGTCATTTTAGAAATCATTTGTTCCTAAGTTATTCCGTTATCACTCTAACCTTTATGTTGATTGAATGAAATCTAACGTGTTATTATGATGAATTTTTTTATGTAAAAACCTCTCTATCTTTTAGAAAGTCCACACCATATTATGATGAATTTGTTCCTTTATCATTGTCTAATAATATGGTGTTAACTAGTGACCTAAATTGACATGTAATAGGGCCTTACTCTTATATCTTTTAGAAAGTCCAGACCAAAAGGTATCGGAATTTTCTTTGGTTCTCCTTTTCATGTTTCTAAACAAATTTCATGGACTCAAATTAGACTTCAAAGAAAAGTACTGGAGATTCCATGCTACTATTTTAATCCCTTGGGGTTAGTTCATGTGGTGGGGAAGGGAAGGAGAATGTGGTTAGGGTTAGGATAGGTCAAGGCTTGATCCTTTCCAATGTAACAACAAGAAAAGTACCAGAAATTAGAGTGGTTCTCCTCAGTGAAAAAGGTAACTGAAATATTTCTTAGTGAAATACGATCCCTTTAATGGAAAAAATTCCAGAGGTGGACTTGCGTTTCTTCTTTTCCATCGACCTGGATTTTTCTTAGAAAGTTCAAGACTAAAGTCAGTGTTGAAACAAAAGAAAAAAGGAGAAACTCTCCAAGACTAAATTGTCTTTTTCCATCCCCATCTTGTGGTCTCATGGAAGAACTTATCTTTAAATATTAAAGGGGGTTTTATGCTCTCAAAATATGCAAATGAGATGTGGTTGCAAATTTTGAAGAGTGAGACGGGGCTATAGATAACTGGATGGTTAATGGATCTCATTTTTCCTAAACCAAGTTGCATCTATGGGGTTGAGTGCTTCATGTGGTTTTCTTCGAGCATCAGTATTGGTTTTTTCTTGTCATCCATCAAGCAAACCAAATCCTTAAATGTCATTATGTTTTGAACAAAATAATGCTTTTATTTCATTTGTAATTTAGTTCTATTTAATTCATATATATACATATATATATATATATTCTATTTAATTACTTTCTCTAAACACAATTTATGTGAATGGAATGTTGAATTAATGGTCGGTTCTATGTGAGGATGACTGATGGACCAGAAAATTGTACTAGAAGGGAATGGTTAGAAATACATTAGATATATGCTATAAACAAATATATGAGAGAAAAACTAAGAATATCAAAACTTTTCTTGTTTCGCCAGAAAATATCTTAAATATATATGCTTATAAAGTACTTCAAACTTGTAAGAGGCCACCTTTGGCCAGGGGTGTTGGCTCTGCCACTGTATACACCTGGTCCAATTGGGTCATATTAATCCATTTCGTCGTTGAACATCTTTTCGCATGTTTGTTCTATAGGAAGCTTTTGTAAGGTCTAAGAATAGATCTTGTCTTAGAGTGGGTCCTTTATATTATACGTTTGCATTATGCAATTTTAACAAAACTATATATATATGTATATATATATTTTCTCTTAATTTCTGGACAGGTTCTCCATTTCTTGTTTTTGCATTTCTATTTATTAATCTTTATAGAAAAACTCTTCTTATAAAAAGAAAAAGGGAAGGTCGGGATGCTTCTTGTTGTTGACGATTTTATTGGCCATAGTTTTGAGTTGACTTGTTGTTACCTCTGGATATGGTGAAAACTTAGATCAATTGCTTGGTGTTGCTCGTCGTTCTAATCAAATTTGGACTCATTATCATCAGATTGTGGATATTCCACTATCAGGCTACAACTTTTATGAAAAGCTCAAAAGTTGGTGGACTCAGAGTTCTCTATGTAATGCAATGGGAATGATAAGATTTATGCTTCCATGCCTTTTCTGCTTGGAAAATTGCAAGGAACGGGACAGGAAAATTTCTGAAGGTACTTGCTTTGTCTTATGCAAAATAAAGTCACTCCGATACTAACACAAAAGAAATCTGCACATTTCTGACAGAAGAATTCCCCATTATACTCCTTTTGGGGTGAATACAAAAAATAAAAGAAAAATATTATGGCTTTCCTTGAAATGCCAAAACAGGAGAATGTTGTTTAAGGTTATTTAAGAAAATTACTGACTGCAAACTAAGGAGTTGTAAATTTAAGTTGAAGGTGCTACAATGACCAGGTGAAGGCCAGCTATGCAGCAAAGGAATTTATAATAATTGTCCCAGAGTAATTTCCGCTAAGCTATTAGGGGTTGGAAAAAAAAATAATGAATTTTTATTAGTGTAAACTTTTCCAACAATATACGTGCCAATTAGTTTTTCCTTACTACAAGATAATGTGATTGAATCTATAAGACATTTTTTTTGACAGCCTTCAACTGTACTACATTCCTTTTCATTTCAGATGTTTTCCCTTTTAATAATCTCACTGCCATAATAGGATGAATCAAAATTGTTTTGGGAAGGGGCGTCGAGTTCGTAATGATTTGGCTTATATATTGGGAATGCATTTGTGATTTCGTCGTGCTTAGGAACATCATTCTTTGGGTAAAAAGTATTTAGTTATTGGTAATTGATTGTATTTTCTCCTCCTTCATGATTAAAGTTTAGATGTCCAAGTTGGTGCTTGATGTGGAGGTTTCCCCTGATTATTGTATGAGTTGTCTCTCTCTTTCTCTCTCTCTCTCTCATTTGGTTTTCAATGCAAAGCTATTACGGTTATAACTTGAGTTTTGTCCTTTTGTGCTTGATACTTTGAGTTGTGTGGTCATTCCCGTAATGCAGTGTGTGCTTTGTTTCACTTTAGTAACATCGCGCTCAGTTTTTTTGTCTTTTTATAATTTTATTCATACCTTAATAAAGGGATTTTCTGGCTTATGTTATAGAGCAATCACATAGAGAGAATAACGGTGGTGATGAGAGGACAGAGAACTTGGCCAGCCGATCAAATGAGCAATCTGAACAGTGTTGTGGGAGTAATGGGATATGCTCCCATGAAGTTCTTCGGGATGGTGACCGTGATTCTGCTTCCAAGGTGGTCCCCAATAAATTTGCCAGAAAGGTACCCTTTTCTTGTCCTTCCCCTTCTGTCCAGCTAATCTTTGGCTTGTTCTGTGTACTGTGATTCATTGTATATATTCTAATTTCTGTTTAAAGTGTCACCACATTTGGATAGTGCAGAAAGTCTAGGTTAGAAAAAATAATTTTCTGATCATCATTCTTCTCCCCATGGCGTATTTAAGCTACAGAATCACAATAAAAGGAAGTTTGCAAGAAAAGTAAAGTAATCCTAGTAATTATAGCAAATTACAGCTAAACAATAGCTTTCCCAGACTAATTAGTTAACTATACAGCTCTATACAGTCCAACAGATAGTAACCCATCACTTCTTGTATTGTTTATTACCATTTCGTTACGAACACAATGTAGTGACCCCATGACCTTCTCATTTATTGTTTATTGTTATTACCATTTTGTTATGAACAGAATTTAGCCTTTGATTATTAGCCTAAATAATAATTTTGGCGTATGGTCAAAACTTAAGCCTTACACGGTTTTTTAACCTGATGTAAAAGATTGTCTTGGCAAGATATTCTTGGTTACCATAAAGTTTTGGATAAATATTTATATCTATATCACCCTTCTACTGCTATTACCATGCATGCAATTCTCTTTATCTGTCGTAATGGATTGTTCATGTTAACATGTTGGAACATTATTAGTCCAATGAATTCCCAGATTATATCATGACATCCATGTTTCCTGAGACAGGCATCATTTAAACTTTCATGGTGGTGCAAAGGTGACCAAAGTGACCAGCACAAGCATGACATTGTCTCTTTTGAAAGAGGAAACATTACAACTGCAGAGCGCAGCAGTAAACAAGTATACCTGTCCTGTCTATGCATGTTACTTTTGTTTTCCCACTACTTTTGTATAATTGGGGTAGATGCTATTATTCATGTTTTTGACAAAGGTTTGCATATTTCTGATTGCCTAACTGTTGGGTTCAGTTTACTGGTGGGTCCCATCTTGTCTATTTAGAAACTCATTTTTGTTTCAGATTTCTTTGAAGTGGGAATCTCAGCCACAAACTGTGATTATATTGACCAAACCAAATTCAACTTCTGTTCGAATTCTGTGTGCAGAGATGGTCAGGTATGGATTTTAAGAAATCCTTAGTTTGTCACTTCTCAAAGCAGATTTTATGTTTCTGCATGAGTTGCTTTTCCTATCAAGCTCTGTTACCTCAAGACATCATATGGTTCAAGAAATGCCTTATAGATATATCTTATGTACCACATTGTTTCATTATTGCAATTACTAAAATTGGTTTGCTCTGTGCTTTTTAATGGCTAGGTCGTGTCTTTCAAAATGATTTTGCTTTCTGTAGTAAAAAGAAAAAGACGTTGCTTTTCCTTGTACTTCATCTTTCCTTTCAGTACAAGCTTTTTTCTTATCAAAAGGAAAACTGATGCTGCTGAACAAGGGGGTGGGGGAACAGTTATGTGTGACATTAAGGTAGGCTGGGTAAAAGTAGATTTTGTATGAGAAGGATTTCCACTGAAGAAAAGTATACAAATATGAATTTATTTGCAATTGTCTCTCATATAGTTATTTAAAATAGCCCTGTCACACATGAAAGAAAGAGCCTGACACAATACGTATCTACTTTCTAAAAGTGACTGTCATTCTTGTTAAGTCCCTCATGCCAAAATTCAGTTAAGGACCTGCCTAACCTTTGCATTTTTGCATGCCTCTGTAACTTTATAGTGGATGTTCGCAAATGTTATTCCTTTCCTCAGTATTTGTTTTCTATTTCCAGATGGTTGAGAGAGCAGAAGAAGTTAGATATTTATGTGGAACCGCACGTGAGAGCTGAACTTCTAACAGAGTCATCTTACTACAACTTCGTCCATACATGGAAAGATGGTAAGAACCACAAAAGATTGCTTCTTTTCTATTATCTATTGGAAGTGACTTCTGTTTTAGAATACATGAAACAAATTCCGAGACTTACTTTCCATGATGCTTTTTACAAAAGATCCTTGTAAAATCTTTGACATACTTTTTTTTGCTACTTGCAGATTCTTATATATGTACTTTTTTCATTGTTATTTTTTTCGGCTAAATGAGAAACAAATGTCGTATTAATAGTAAAGAGAGAGTACAAAGTAAGGAAAAGACCAGTAGTCTATCCTTAAGCTAACATAACACTGCTAAAGATAACAATACAACGCATGTCAAGGAAGAAACTACAAGATTGTGGATGAAAGAACCTTCGCATTAGGGAAACAATAAAGTCTAGGAAAGCAGAGCATGAAAGGAACATTACTCCATCACCTCTTCCCAAAGTCTAGTCCTTTCACTATTACCAAGAATGAAACTGGTGTGGGAGAAAAAGTCATTAAAGTTTTACAGAATAGCCAACTAGGGTGCTTGGAAGTCATCCTATTGGACTCTAAACAATCCCTCTCGTTTTTGTGTCTCTAATTGATTTTGTCATGTTGGTCAGAGTTATGTATCTGTAACTGCACGGCCACAAATCAAGTGAAATGATTTATGCATGCATATTTTCTTCCATTTAATTTCTGACCATGGGCTTACGTGTAAAATTGTTTGCATAGTCAATAATCTCAAGTTGTTGCGACTTGTTATTTAATAAATAGCTATGATTTATATAATGATTTACTTGATAATTATGCTCATGATTTTGCTATTTACTGTTTAGCATTTCATTTTTTGCTTGACAGAGACCGAAATAATGCTCCTGCACACAAAAGTTGACCTTGTGGTAACTCTTGGTGGAGATGGAACTGTCCTCTGGGTATGTGCATATACTTTTAAGCTTTAACTTGCATTACTTCAGATTGTTTTAGTACATTAAAGTATTTGGGTTGAGGGAATATGAAGTGATTCTATGATATACTTTTAATTTGCAGGCAGCATCTATGTTCAAAGGACCAGTTCCTCCTGTTGTGCCGTTTTCTTTAGGGTCTCTGGGATTTATGACCCCTTTTCGTATCCTCTTATCATTTGTTTTAAAAGAGCTCCTTTCAACAACAACAAAAAAAAAAACACCAGAAACGTTCTATATTTAGTCTATATGTTGACTTGTCTTTTATAGGATATCTTATTGGTAACTTGTTACTGTTCCTGTGTCTCATTCAGACGTGATCTTTAACATGCTTCAGACAGTGAACGTTACCGAGAATATCTTGATTCAATTTTAAAAGGTCCCATTAGTATCACATTGCGACACCGCTTGCAGTGCCATGTTATTAGAGAAGCAGCCAAAAATGAGTATGAAACTGAAGGACCGATACTTGTATTAAATGAGGTTACAATTGACCGTGGGATATCATCATACCTTACAAATTTGGAATGCTATTGTGACAATTCTTTTGTCACATGTGTCCAAGGAGATGGTTTAATATTATCAACAACATCTGGCAGTACTGCCTATTCATTAGCGGCCGGAGGATCAATGGTTCATCCCCAGGTTTGTTTTTATACTATAATCCATTAGTGCCTCCTGTTCACAGCCACATGAGATATTTGGTATTTCTGTACTCTATAGTGCCTCTTGCTTGGTGAATTGATAGATAAGTTGACTAACATCTGGTTCTAATAATCTTGACATTATTGCCTGTGCTGGAGACCCCACTTAGGCAACTCTGATACAGAGCCACCTGGAGCAATTTTTTATTTTTTATTTTTCAAAAATTTGTTTTAATTTTTTACTACTGCTTTAATGTTATGCCTAAGAAGAAGAAAATGTATTAAAACAGTGAGAGAAAACCTTAAGTTCATAGAAAAATAATCATTTTTATATAGGGACATCGTGAATTTGAATCCTATAAAATCAAGGCCACGTTCACTTCCGAAAACCATTTGCCACTGTTCTTTTTAATCCTTACGGACATTACCAACTTTGTAATGTAATTTACTTGCTCTATTCACACTTGGACTGTCCTGTGTTTGCATGGAGTCTTGGAAAGTATATTTGTTTTTTTGCTAATATGTTCAATTTTACTCTGAAACAACACAAAACAGATGTGAAGTACAAAGTAGATGACTAGTATAAAAACAGAGATGATCTTTGAATGATTATCTAAAACATAGACGGTTTGGATTAGTGAAATACAATACGGAGTGGGCCCTACAAAGGTGTCCCTCAAAGGAAGCTCTCTGTATATATATTTCTTTGTATGAATTAATTATTTCAAAATTACTAAACCTTAGACTAAATAACTATGTATACTAGTGATATCAAAATATGTTTAAGAGAAGAATCTTATGCTAAAAGAGATCAGAAAATTAACATCTTGAAGGAGGAACTTGCAATGAATCTGACAATCTTATTCCTAGGATATTCAAAATAATCTCACAAAAAGGTACTCTGGTTGATCTTATCCTAAATAAGAGAAAGCAATAAATCTATTAAAACTGTTATTACCTGTAGCTGTTTCATGTTTTGCAACTATAAAATTGTTATTATGATTTGGTCTTTATAATTTCAGGTTCCTGGAATTCTGTTTACACCTATTTGTCCACATTCCCTATCATTTCGGCCTCTGATATTGCCTGAGCATGTGACGCTGCGAGTACAAGTACCTTTCAACAGCAGGAGCCATGCATGGGCGTCGTTTGATGGCAAGGATAGGAAACGGTTGGCAGCTGGTGATGCACTTGTGTGCAGCATGGCACCTTGGCCTGTCCCAACTGCCTGTCAAGTTGATTCTACTAGTGACTTCCTGAACAGCATTCATGACGGCCTCCACTGGAATCTTCGAAAGACTCAGTCTTTTGATGGCCCTCGGGATACATAGTGCATAGTTCTTCTTTTGTATATTAGTTCTCTAGTTGGCAGATCTCGTTAGAATCTAAATATAACATGCGTTTTTAAGAGGGGAAAAAAGGGGGGAGTTGGGTGGCTGTAGAAAGTGAAAAGAAACTTTAAAATTCCTATAATTATGTATTTCCCCTCAAACGAGGAGATTATATGTTTTCTCCTCCTAGAATAAGGTCAAGGCTTGAAGCAGAGCACTTGTTAAATGGATGTCGAAAGATCAATGATATTGCTTTTGTGTTGGGAACTTGTAAACTGGATCATAATTACTGATCGGATATATGCAAAAAATTTAGAAATCGCATTTCACTATAAATTCATATTTGATTTGATTTTTTATTTTTGGTTTTTACAAACGAAATGATAATTACAAAATACTTTTACAATAGGTCAATATACAACAAATACGCTCACAGCAAGCTTACATTACCATTAACTAGGAATAAATTGAACACATGGAGACCTCCTCCAAACAAATGGAGTCGAACTTGGGATTTCCTCTAACTAAATGGAGAAAAATGTGATCAAGTTAGAGAAAAATTTGAATTTGATCAACATGGTCTGGTCTAATCATCTGTTAATCTTTTTCAACTTCTATTTTTTTAATATTGGGGTGGCCAACTTTCTAATAGACGCATGTATACCTAAACTTTACCTAATTACAAAGACTTCTACAACAATTATTTTACAAAACTTCTATTTTTTTTAAATAATGGGGTGGCCAACTTTCTATTAGACGCATGTATACCTAAACTTTAGCCTAATTACAAAGACTTCTACAACAACAATTATTTTACAAACTATGTAGGTCATCGCCCTCTAGCGTTTACTAGAATTTTTTAAGCACCTCTTCTTTGAGAGAGCTCTGGTTGGATTGTTATTGGGAATGTTTTTCTTTCTTCCTTTTATATAGTTAATCACTTTGCCTTCATCCTTCAAAATGTGTTCTCTACTGTCCATCAACTCTAGCTCATCTCAACCAAAACTAGCTTTATGCAACTCTTTTCTAGCTATTTCAGCACTAATCCTACTATCTTTTTATATATTTTTCTTTGACAAATTACACAATTACCAACCTTCAAATCTCTTGGAAGCCTTCAAGCAAAGCTGTCCGGCAGCTAATACAAGTTGCCCTAGTCCCCCTACCTCCTACCAATCTAAACCACATTGTGGTCGGAATTGTTGGCTCCATGAACACATGGAAGAAGAAGAAAGCACACACAGAAGCATGGTGGAAACCTAACGTTACCTCTTTTTAGATCGAGCTCCTACGCTGGAATTTCTACCATGGCCTTCATCTGCTCCTCCTTTTCGAGTCAGTGAGGACATCACAGGATTCGAAGTGTACCCAAAAATTGTGAGGCCAAACCAAGTACGAATAATACGTACAATTTTGGAGACATTCAGAGAGGGTGACAAAGATGTGAGATGGTATGTAATGGCGGATACCATCCTTTTTGTTGATAACTTAGTTGAGGTTCTTGCAAAGTATGACCACACTGAGTACTATTACATTGGTTCCAGTTCGGAATGTATTAAGTCTAACTTCGATTTTTCCTTCGATATGGCGTTTGGCGGCGGCGGTTATGCTTTGAGCTACCCGTTGGTGGCAACATTGGCAACAAAGTTGGATGAGTGTATTGAGAGATACCCATACTTGCGGGTCAGTGATTTTATGTTACATTCATGTTTGGCTGATTTAGGAGTCGCTCTAACTCAAGAAAAGGGGTTTCACCAGGTAATTAATCACCTCTTACCCGTCAAAAACTAATAAGTAGTCGTATTTTGTCGCAAATTAATAAGTAATCTTCTTGCTGTATTGAGAGAACATAAAACATTAAGATATTAATTAACAACCTAGAATTAATAAGTAGTTGTAGTTTAAAACACATGTTCTGAGTCCATTTTTGTGTTTGTAATTACAGATCGATCTCCGTGGTGACATATCAGGTCTTCTATCATCTCATCCACAATCTCCTTGTTAGAAAACTCAGACTATGATCTGATTTATTTGGATTATTGGTAGAAGGAGCTCAGGTGAGAAGAGAAAAGAGAGAGAGAGCTTGGAGAGGAAGATGAGAAAAATTGGGTCTATTCTCTCACTTAGTCATGCACAAGCTGTGCAGTACAATAACCGTTTGGGAATAGTATATTCCCTGATTACATCATTCAAATCTAACCATCAATTTAACTATCCTATGAGATAGCAACACTTGGCATAATTTGATACAACTAAGAACACGTCTTAGCTATCCATTGGACTGTGATCCAATGGTTCTTACTTAAGTCAATACAAATACTCAGCTAATACACTTATACTTTAACACTCCTTTCTAAGTGTTTAGCTGAAATGACTCCAAGCTTGCTCCTTAGATATTCAAACTGATCTCTTGTCAGTGCCTTAGTAAAGATATCTGCATTCTGCTCTCCAGTTCTGCAGTATAACAAATCAATCTCACCATTTTGCAAAGCATCCCGAATGAAATGAAATCTTCTGTTTATATGCCTTGTCTTGTGATGATATACAAGATTCTTTGTTATTGCTATTGTTGAAGTGTTATCACAGAAAATTTGGGTAGCTTCAACTTGTTCCTCACCAAAATCAGATAGAACAAACCTCAGCTAGACTACTTGTGCTGTAGCTTCAGCTGCACTAATATGTTCCGCCTCTGCTGTGGATAGAGCTACACTGCTTTGCTTGACTGATGCCCAAGAGAAAACACCTTATCCAAGATGAAAAGTGTGGGAACCGAATTAAATCATACCCTAGGTCAAATAATTCCTTCCATTTGGGGATTGTTTGACCTAATTGGGAATTACTCAACCTAATTGGGAGTTACTCAATTTAATTGAGGATTACCTAATTAAATTGAGAATTGATTTGATTTCTACCCCAATTTCCAATTAAATGAAGAGTTACCTAATTAAATTAGGATTTGATTTGATACCTACCACAATTAGGGATTTGATTTACCCTAATAAATCAAATTCCTAATTAAGCAAATCAATTCCAAATCGGGGAGGAATAATTCCTTTCCATCTACGGAATTATTCCTCTGAAACCCTAGCCTCCGGGACCACTATAAAAGGATGGCCACACACAAATGTGAAGGTACATCTAAATTCCTACTGAAACTCTGCAAAAATCATTTCTCCAAAACCCTAGCCACCATATTCTTTCTCTCTTTGACACAAGGCTCCGGCCACCACACACGGCTCTGGTCACCCCGTTTTCCTTGAAATACCCTACCTAACTTAGGCATCGGAGGGCCTTTGGCCAACACCCCCCTGGTGTGGTCCTTTTACCCCTATTTGTTTTTCAGGGAGAAAGAGAAGTGGAGAAGATGAAGGAATCTTAGGCGAATATTCTTGTGGGACGAAATTTGCTCCCACAAATTGGTGCTTTCATTGAGAGTACGAGATATATTCAAAGCGTGCTCCAAATCCATCTTTCACACATTTTTTCAAACAACCATAGTTGATACAAGACGTACGAAGAGTAACGCGACCACAACGGGCCCATCTCATGGTTTCGTGGTGGAAACCTCAATGCAACCGCACGGAATCGTGGCTGCCAATGAATTGCAGTCGTCTTCTAGTGCTTTGCAGCCACCTTCAGCTGCTGGAATTCCAGAACAGCCGCCACATGACCCCGGGACCTCCACAGCCTTGCAGTCGCCAGTGCCGATTGCCGAAGCTGATCTGCCTCTCTGTCCTGCCATCGGAACACAGTAGCAGCCACACCACTCAACTGAAGGATTTGCTGCATAGCCCCACGGCTACTCCGACGTCGTCCCAGTCTTGGAGCAGATCCATTCTCTCCCTCCTCTACTATCACACTTGACCAAGGTCTAAAATATCGGGAGTTTCGGAAATATCGATGGTCCAAAAACACGGATATATCGATGGAAATATCGAGAAAATATCGATATTGATGGAAATATCGAGAAAATATCGATATCGATGGAAATATTGAGAAAATATCGATATCGATAAAAATTGAATAAATATCACGGAAATTATGAGAAAAACTTGGAAATTTTTATTGAAACTTTAGAGGATGTTTACTTAGTCAATTGTCTATTACTTTATCACAAAACCACAAAAAATTGGAAGGAAATGCATGGCATGATGGGTTTGAGTGATTTAAGTTGATTATGTAGTGACCTGACAAACACTGTGACTTTAGAAAATATGTAGTAATTAGTGAAAGAAAATTAAACGCACCATAATTTTTTAGTTATAATAATTTACTTGAATATATTACACTTGATACATATGATAAAATATATCAGCTTAACCATAAAAACAAAGATAAAATGTATGAGTAACTTAGTACCACATAGAAAGAATTCCTATTAAAATTCAAACTTAGTATCACATATAATGAACAATATTAAAACTCGAAGTGAATAATAATAAAACTCCATAATATATAACAACAACAAAATACTACTCCATTATAAAATAATAAATAACATTAAATATATGCTTAAATTTATTCTTAGGGAATTTTTTTAATATGAAAATTTATCTTAGATAATATTAGCTTGCAGACATTTTTAAAGACCTTATAAATATTACAAGCTGAAGGTATTAACACAAACTCAGCCGCAGCTGAGTTGGATAAGGCGTTGTGGCTTTGATGAGAAAGGGATGGTTCGAATCCCTTTGTGCGCAATATGGAGAATTTTCAGCATTTTTCTGGTCTTTTTCGGTTTCATATCGCGATATCATCGATATTATCTATAATATCGCGATATATTGCCCAAATAAAGCATGAAAAATGTTGAAATTATCGTCCACGATATTATCGCGATAATATCGACGAAATTATCAATAAATTGACGATATATATATGGAAAAGTGCCAAAATATCGTTGCCCAAAAAAAAATGATATTTTCGCCGAAATATCGGCGAAAATATCGATTTTTCATACAAAGCACTTGACACATGCACCTGTGTACGCGCCTAATGGGTGCCCTAGCCGTGAGCGGTCGCGTGACGAGCATAACGATCGATGCCCACCAGCCAGCTTGAGGACCAACATGCGGCGACAAGCTGCAGAGGAATCCTCACAAGCTCAATCTCCTAATCTGCCCCACAGGTAGGGCACCTAAGGGGATCGACCCTTGGGAATCGAGGAAGAAGTTAGCCAGTCGCGCACGAGGCACCGAAGACGTCAGCCCGAGACTCCAACCCTGCGGGCAGAGGATGTCGAGAAGCTAGTAAATGACCAACTCCGAGGTCAGTTGACTTCTCGCCCTTTACCGACGAGGTGGAATGAGCTCCGCTGCCGAAGCGGTTTAAGGGGGACTTTGACCCCAAAAGCCATTTGAGGCAATTCAATCACGCCTTGATGTGCAAAGTGTTTGTGACGACTCTGCGATGAGCAGCTCAAGATTGGTTCCACACTCTACCGTCCGCGTCGATAAGCAACTTCAAGGAGTTCACCCTCATTTTCATGAAGGAGTACACCTCCTATAAGACTGTCAGAAAGCATGCGGACCACCTGTTCAACCTGCACAAGAAGCCAGATGAGTCTCTACGAGACTACCTGAGACGCTTTAAGGCTGAGAAGACTAACATCATAGGATGCAATGACCAAGTTGCATCCTCAACTTCAAGGAGTTGGCCATAACTCCAAGCCAAACCTTGGCGGAAGTGTTCTCAACGGCAGAGCACTACGCACTTTGGGACGATGATCGTATCGCTACGAAGAAAGACAACAAGCAAGTTGACCACCCGACGAAGCAGGCAAGCCAAAAATGCAACAAGTTCGAGTAAAAAGCCCGGGATAAGCGCAGATCGCGACCCCAAGAGGGAAGCTCAGAAACAAGGACCTTCACCGAGTTTGCTATCCCGATTCACTAGATCTTTGCACAAGTGAAGGACAAGCCGTGGGTGAGAAGGCCACCACCCATAAGGGGAGACCCCTTTAAGAGGGACACCAATAAGTAATGCGCATTCCACGAAGAGCAAGGTCATTACACCAACAACTGCAATGCCTGGAAAAGGCACTTGAAGGAGCTGGTCAGAGAAGGCCATTGCACATAATTCGTCGTAAAGAAGGCCATCCAGCAGATCGAGGATCGCGATGCAATTGCCAAGGAACCTCCCCAAAAGGTCATTCGAATCAACACCATTCTAGTTGATTCCCAGGAGTTCGAGCTGACCACCAATGAGCGCAAGAGAAAGATCGCGTAGGCGACTTATGTCTCTGAAGTCATAACAGGAGTACCAGTCATTGTGGATACACCTATTATCGGCTTCCAAAAGAAGGACTTGATCAGGCTTGACCTGCCACATAATGACGCCCTAGTCATCTGCATCCAAATTGAACAAGTTGTGATCGAGCGAGTTCATGTAGATGAGGGCAGCACAGCCAACATCCTGCAACTATCTATTATCCAACAGATGGGATTAGAGCCCAAGATTAGCAAACTTGCCAAATTGCTCACCAGCTTCAATGGGGCCACGTCAATCACTATTGAAACGAACTGTTGGAACGATCGACCTTGACGTCCACTCACCCCCAGTGGTCTGCTCGCAAACCTTCATGGTCATCGACGAGATCTCTTCTTACAACGGAATTTTAGGCTGACCGTGGATCAGCAAGATCGAGACCATCACATCTGCCTTACACCAGAAGTTCCGCTACCCCATCCTTGAGGGTGGGATCGAGCAGATCAACAGTGACCAAGCCATGGCAAGGAGATGCACAACCCAAGGGCTCAAGAAGAACAAACAGTTGCAGTTCACACCAGTAATGCAAGCTGACAATGAGGCAGGAAGCGCTCCTAGCAGACAAGCAAGCCTGAACGGGAATGGAGCTGCTACCTCTCAATAGCAATTAAGGAGTCAGGATCAAGGCGAGGGAATCAGCCCGGAAGACTCCCCTGAAAAAGGTTGGAAGTCTGAGGATGACGTCGAGTTAGTACCTCCTGATCTTGACCAGCTAGATAGAAAAGCGCAGATCTGCTCGCCCCAGAATCTAAACAAGAAGGATCGAGATGAGGGAATCCTCTCGGAAGGCTCCCTTGAAGAAGGTTGAAAGCTTGAAGAAGACGTTAAGTTAGTACCCCTCGATCCTGAACAGCCATACAAGAAAGTGCGGATCGGCTCGCACCTAAGCCCGAAGATGGAGCTGACCACCTTCCTCCAGAACAACAAAGACATGTTTGCGTGGTCGCCATCTGACATGCCTGGTATCGACTCAAACATCATCTGTCATCGGCTCAATGTCAACCCTGCTAGCAAGCCCATGGTGCAAAAGAGACACAATGTCAACTTCACTCCCGAGCGAGTCGCAATCATTGAAGCCGAGATCAACAAGCTTCTAGCTGCTGGTTTCATTGAAGAGGTCTTCTACTCGGAATGGCTAGCCAACGTTGTTTTGGTGGCGAAACAAGAAAAGGGTAAGTGGAGAATGTGTGTCGATTACACCTACCTTAAAAAAGCATGCCCAAAGACAACTTCCCATTGCCGATGATCGACCAGCTCGTGGATTCAACTTTCGGCAACCAGCTGCATAGCTTCATGGACTCCTACTCCTGTTATAATCAAATTATGATGTACGACGATGAGAAAGCAAAGACCTCTTTCATCATCAAGAGGGGGACCAACTGCTACAAGGTCATGCCCTTTGGGCTGAAGAACTCAGGAGCAACCTACCAAAGGCTCGTGAATAAAATTTTCAAGGAGTAGATCGGCAGAACCATGGAATTCTACGTGGACGATATGCTGGTCAAAGCCTCCAAGTGGGCAGACCACCTTAAAAACCTCGTCGAGGCACTCAGCCTTCTCCGCCAGTATCGCATGAAGCTGAATCCAAGTAAATGCACATTCGGTGTATCATCCGGCCAATTCCTGGGATACTTAGTCTGTTTACTTAGTTAATTGTCTATTATTTTATCACAAAAAATTGGAAGGAAATGCATGGCATGATGGGTTTGAGTGATTTAAGTTGATTATGTAGTGACCTGACAAACACTGTGACTTTAGAAAATATGTAGTAATTAGTGAAAGAAAATTAAACGCACCATAATTTTTTAGTTATAATAATTTACTTGAATATATTACACTTGATACATATGATAAAATATATCAGCTTAACCATAAAAACAAAGATAAAATGTATGAGTAACTTAGTACCACATAGAAAGAATTCCTATTAAAATTCAAACTTAGTATCACATATAATGAACAATATTAAAACTCGAAGTGAATAATAATAAAACTCCATAATATATAACAACAACAAAATACTACTCCATTATAAAATAATAAATAACATTAAATATATGCTTAAATTTATTCTTAGGGAATTTTTTTAATATGAAAATTTATCTTAGATAATATTAGCTTGCAGACATTTTTAAAGACCTTATAAATATTACAAGCTGAAGGTATTAACACAAACTCAGCCGCAGCTGAGTTGGATAAGGCGTTGTGGCTTTGATGAGAAAGGGATGGTTCGAATCCCTTTGTGCGCAATATGGAGAATTTTCAGCATTTTTCTGGTCTTTTTCGGTTTCATATCGCGATATCATCGATATTATCTATAATATCGCGATATATTGCCCAAATAAAGCATGAAAAATGTTGAAATTATCGTCCACGATATTATCGCGATAATATCGACGAAATTATCAATAAATTGACGATATATATATGGAAAAGTGCCAAAATATCGTTGCCCAAAAAAAAATGATATTTTCGCCGAAATATCGGCGAAAATATCGATTTTTCATACAAAGCACTTGACACATGCCCCTGTGTACGCGCCTAATGGGTGCCCTAGCCGTGAGCGGTCGCGTGACGAGCATAACGATCGATGCCCACCAGCCAGCTTGAGGACCAACATGCGGCGACAAGCTGCAGAGGAATCCTCACAAGCTCAATCTCCTAATCTGCCCCACAGGTAGGGCACCTAAGGGGATCGACCCTTGGGAATCGAGGAAGAAGTTAGCCAGTCGCGCACGAGGCACCGAAGACGTCAGCCCGAGACTCCAACCCTGCGGGCAGAGGATGTCGAGAAGCTAGTAAATGACCAACTCCGAGGTCAGTTGACTTCTCGCCCTTTACCGACGAGGTGGAATGAGCTCCGCTGCCGAAGCGGTTTAAGGGGGACTTTGACCCCAAAAGCCATTTGAGGCAATTCAATCACGCCTTGATGTGCAAAGTGTTTGTGACGACTCTGCGATGAGCAGCTCAAGATTGGTTCCACACTCTACCGTCCGCGTCGATAAGCAACTTCAAGGAGTTCACCCTCATTTTCATGAAGGAGTACACCTCCTATAAGACTGTCAGAAAGCATGCGGACCACCTGTTCAACCTGCACAAGAAGCCAGATGAGTCTCTACGAGACTACCTGAGACGCTTTAAGGCTGAGAAGACTAACATCATAGGATGCAATGACCAAGTTGCATCCTCAACTTCAAGGAGTTGGCCATAACTCCAAGCCAAACCTTGGCGGAAGTGTTCTCAACGGCAGAGCACTACGCACTTTGGGACGATGATCGTATCGCTACGAAGAAAGACAACAAGCAAGTTGACCACCCGACGAAGCAGGCAAGCCAAAAATGCAACAAGTTCGAGTAAAAAGCCCGGGATAAGCGCAGATCGCGACCCCAAGAGGGAAGCTCAGAAACAAGGACCTTCACCGAGTTTGCTATCCCGATTCACTAGATCTTTGCACAAGTGAAGGACAAGCCGTGGGTGAGAAGGCCACCACCCATAAGGGGAGACCCCTTTAAGAGGGACACCAATAAGTAATGCGCATTCCACGAAGAGCAAGGTCATTACACCAACAACTGCAATGCCTGGAAAAGGCACTTGAAGGAGCTGGTCAGAGAAGGCCATTGCACATAATTCGTCGTAAAGAAGGCCATCCAGCAGATCGAGGATCGCGATGCAATTGCCAAGGAACCTCCCCAAAAGGTCATTCGAATCAACACCATTCTAGTTGATTCCCAGGAGTTCGAGCTGACCACCAATGAGCGCAAGAGAAAGATCGCGTAGGCGACTTATGTCTCTGAAGTCATAACAGGAGTACCAGTCATTGTGGATACACCTATTATCGGCTTCCAAAAGAAGGACTTGATCAGGCTTGACCTGCCACATAATGACGCCCTAGTCATCTGCATCCAAATTGAACAAGTTGTGATCGAGCGAGTTCATGTAGATGAGGGCAGCACAGCCAACATCCTGCAACTATCTATTATCCAACAGATGGGATTAGAGCCCAAGATTAGCAAACTTGCCAAATTGCTCACCAGCTTCAATGGGGCCACGTCAATCACTATTGAAACGAACTGTTGGAACGATCGACCTTGACGTCCACTCACCCCCAGTGGTCTGCTCGCAAACCTTCATGGTCATCGACGAGATCTCTTCTTACAACGGAATTTTAGGCTGACCGTGGATCAGCAAGATCGAGACCATCACATCTGCCTTACACCAGAAGTTCCGCTACCCCATCCTTGAGGGTGGGATCGAGCAGATCAACAGTGACCAAGCCATGGCAAGGAGATGCACAACCCAAGGGCTCAAGAAGAACAAACAGTTGCAGTTCACACCAGTAATGCAAGCTGACAATGAGGCAGGAAGCGCTCCTAGCAGACAAGCAAGCCTGAACGGGAATGGAGCTGCTACCTCTCAATAGCAATTAAGGAGTCAGGATCAAGGCGAGGGAATCAGCCCGGAAGACTCCCCTGAAAAAGGTTGGAAGTCTGAGGATGACGTCGAGTTAGTACCTCCTGATCTTGACCAGCTAGATAGAAAAGCGCAGATCTGCTCGCCCCAGAATCTAAACAAGAAGGATCGAGATGAGGGAATCCTCTCGGAAGGCTCCCTTGAAGAAGGTTGAAAGCTTGAAGAAGACGTTAAGTTAGTACCCCTCGATCCTGAACAGCCATACAAGAAAGTGCGGATCGGCTCGCACCTAAGCCCGAAGATGGAGCTGACCACCTTCCTCCAGAACAACAAAGACATGTTTGCGTGGTCGCCATCTGACATGCCTGGTATCGACTCAAACATCATCTGTCATCGGCTCAATGTCAACCCTGCTAGCAAGCCCATGGTGCAAAAGAGACACAATGTCAACTTCACTCCCGAGCGAGTCGCAATCATTGAAGCCGAGATCAACAAGCTTCTAGCTGCTGGTTTCATTGAAGAGGTCTTCTACTCGGAATGGCTAGCCAACGTTGTTTTGGTGGCGAAACAAGAAAAGGGTAAGTGGAGAATGTGTGTCGATTACACCTACCTTAAAAAAGCATGCCCAAAGACAACTTCCCATTGCCGATGATCGACCAGCTCGTGGATTCAACTTTCGGCAACCAGCTGCATAGCTTCATGGACTCCTACTCCTGTTATAATCAAATTATGATGTACGACGATGAGAAAGCAAAGACCTCTTTCATCATCAAGAGGGGGACCAACTGCTACAAGGTCATGCCCTTTGGGCTGAAGAACTCAGGAGCAACCTACCAAAGGCTCGTGAATAAAATTTTCAAGGAGTAGATCGGCAGAACCATGGAATTCTACGTGGACGATATGCTGGTCAAAGCCTCCAAGTGGGCAGACCACCTTAAAAACCTCGTCGAGGCACTCAGCCTTCTCCGCCAGTATCGCATGAAGCTGAATCCAAGTAAATGCACATTCGGTGTATCATCCGGCCAATTCCTGGGATACTTAGTCACACAACGAGGTATCGAGGCACACCCGTGCCAAATCAAAGCCATTCTCGAGATGTAGTCGCGTTCCACAGTGAAAGAAATACAAAGTCTGACAGGCAGGGTAGCGACCCTCAACCAATTCCTCTCAAAATCTACCGAAAAGTGCAGACCATTCTTCAAAGCTTTGAAGAAGGGACAAAAAGATAAGTGGGACGAGGAGTGCGAAGCAGCTTTCCAGAATCTAAAGACTTACCTCACTTCACCTCCCATGCTCTCAAAGCCAGTTCCTGGTGAAGACTTGTTCGTGTACCTGGCAGTGTCCAACTCGACCGTCAGCTCAACTCTCATCCGAGAAGAACTTGGGGCCCAACATCCGATATTCTACACATCAAAAGCTCTCCTTGATGTAGAGACTCGCTACTGAAAATTGAAGAGCTCATTTTGGCCCTTGTAGTTTTTGCGAGAAAGTTGTGACCCTATTACCAAGCTCACCGAGTCATCATCATGATCAAATTTCATTTGAGATCAATCCTCCACAGCCCTGATGCTTCTCAGCGACTCATGAAGTGGGCTATAGAGCTAAGCCAATACGACCTCCTCTACCGGCTCAAGGCTGCAATAAAAGCCTAAGCCTTGCAAGACTTTGTTCCAGAATTCACATCATCGCCCGAAGAAGAGAAGCTGGTCAGCAAAAAGAAGGAAAGTTCGAGAGCAGACAAGACCTTCGCTAAACCTGACCAACCCAGAGACATGTGGCAGTTGCGCATAAATGGAGCGTCGAACCAAAAAGGAGCTGGAGTAGGCGTCGTCATCATCACCCCGGATAGAACCCTGTTAGAGCAAGCTATCACGCTTGGCTTCCCGGCTTCAAACAATGAGGCAGAGTATGAGGCATTGCTTGCTGGCTTGAGCTTGGCGGAGGAGCTATCAATCAAAAAACTAGCCATCTACTCAGATTCCCAACTGATCATAAGTCAAGTCTCAGGAGAATACATGGCGAAGCACCCGAGGATGATCTTGTACCTTGACAAAGTCCAAGAGCTGTTGAAGGCGTTCCCCAACTTCACCATCCAGCAAGTGCCCCGAGCAGAGATCAGAGCTGGATACCCAATTTAGAAGCTCCATCCCGGTCGAGACCTGATGCAGATCGACGAGGATCCTAGCTGGCAAGACCCCATCATTGACTACTTAGTGAAAGAAAACATGTCCGAGGCCAGAAAAATCAAGCAGAAGGCTGCAAGATATTACATGAAAGGCGGCACGCTTACCCGCAGATCATACTCCGGGCCTCACCACACTTGCATCAAGTACTCGCAAACGCTCGAGGTTCTCTGCAAAATACACGACGGTGAATGTGGAAATCACGCTGGGGGCAGATCGCTTGCTTAGAAGGCTCTCAGCATCGGCTATTTCTGGCCTACCATGTGCCAAGACTCCAAGGAGTATGCTCGAAGATATGATCGATGCCAACGCTACAAACCGGTCCCTAGCTTGCCAGCTGAGGAATACCATTCACAGAACAGTCCATGGCCATTCATACAGTGGGCTATTGACTTGGTAGGACCTGTGCCAACAGCACCTGCCAAGAAAGAGATGATGATTGTTGCCACTTATTACTTCACCAAATGGATCATATCTTCAACCGAAGAGGCCGATGTTGAATGGTTCATCTGGAAGAACATTATTTGCAGATTCGGTTGCCCGCAATCGATAGTCACCGATAATGGTACACAGTTCGTGGGCAGACAGATCACTGCATCTTTACGAAGTATGCTATCAAACAACACCTGTCAACTCTCAGATACCCGCAAGGCAATGGCCGAGCAAAGGCATCCAACAAGATCGTGCTGGATTGCCTGAAGAAAAGACTGGAGGGTGCAGAAGGAAAATGGGTCGACGAGCTGCCAAGAGTCCTATGATCTTATCGCACAACCAAACGAAGATCGACTGGAGAGACACCATTTTCCCTAGCCTATGGGACAGAAGCAATCATTCCCCCACACGTCACAATCCCTTCCATGAGCATTGAGATGGGTAGTCTTGACCAAAACTGCAAGCAGATGAAAGTCAACCTTGATATGCTCGAATAAGAACGAGAAAAGGCCATTGTTCGAGTCTCAGCCTACCAGCAGCAGTTGACATCCTACTACAATAAGAAGGCCAAGATCAGATAGTTTTGACCTAGAGACCTTGTGCTCAGGAAAACTTTCGTTACAGCCCTAAGACAAGGGTAAAAGAAGATGAAGCCAAACTAGGAAGGCCCCTATGTGATCAGCCGATCTGGGGCAGAGGAAGTTACACCCTCGACACTCTAGAGGGGAAGGAAATTCCGAGACAATGGAATGCCCACCACCTTTGGAGATACTATCCATGAAACTCTTTGCTTACCAGCTCGGCTCCTAGCAGGCGACAAGCCTTACCTCCATTACAGACAAGCTGCTTGTCGAAGCACAAACTCAATAGAGTCTTTTTCAAGCATTATGTCCCCGACATACACACGCAGGCGACGAGCCTTATCTTTATTGCAAACAAGCTGCTTATCGAAGCACAAACTCAATGAAGTCTTTTTCAAGCGTTATGTCTCCGACATACGCATGCAGGCGACAAGCCTCACCTCCATTGTAAACAAGCTGCTCCTCGAAGCACAAACTCAATGGAGTCTTTTTCAAGCATTATGTCCCCAACATACGCACACAGGCGACGAGCTTTATCTCCATTGCAGGCAAGCTGCTCCTCGAAGCACAAACTCAATGGAGTCTTTTTCGAGCATTATGTCCCTGACATACGCTCGCAGGCGACAAGCCTTACCTCCACTGAAAGCAAGCTACTTCTCAAGCACAAACTCGATGGAGTCTTTTTCGAGCATTATGTCCCCGACATACGCTCGCAGGCGACAAGCCTCACCTCCACTTAAGGCAAGCTACTTCACGAGTACAAGCTCAATGGAGTCTCTTTCAAGTGCTATGTCTCTAAACATACACTTACGAGATATAACGAGAATTGAAGTTTGAAAGACAACTGAAAATTTTGTAGCAAAGCGGCCAACCAGCACCATCTACTCAACGGCCTCACCTGCCAGCTCCTTCGCATCTAATCTAGCCTTATCAGCTACGCCACCTTGGGAGTTGTCTTCCTCCATTGCAACTTCATCTGCTATCTGCTCTTCAACTGCTTCTGCATCCACAACATTGCTCTGCTCACTTTGAGCAGGGGGCAGGTCAAGATAAATCTGTTTACCGTTTTCATGTTCGAGAGGGCAACAAGGAGAAGCACTATTCCTGCAATCCAAGTATCCCAGCTTGTACGCATTAGCAACAATCTCATGCTTGGATGCCTCCGTGGCTTCAACATGAGTGTCAAACTTGACCAGCGGAGCTATCACCAACTTCTGGATCGGCAGTTCACGCAACTTAAGGACTCTTTGCTCGAGCAGATGACTCTTTAGCTCTTTTGGCCATAACTTGCAACATTGAGTCAGCTTCGCGCTTGACTCTTCGTGGTTTTGCAGACGAGTCATGATTGCTAGACAAATGTACAGTCCTCTTAGTTTGATCCTATGATCAGAACAAGCAACTCAAACCCTGCTTCTCAACAACCTCCTCACAGGGTAGATCATGGGTTTTAGGTAGTTCGAGCGAATACCTGAGCAGAATATCCCGGACCTCCTGCATGGCATTGATCTTTTTACTGTTCGTGTTGATGAGGCGCTTGATCCTAGCAGATGAAGAAGCAACTCCCATAGAGACATTCTCAGCAAATGAGACCCCCTTACGGAAGACTTGCTAGTGGAAGAATGAGAAAGCTTAGTCGAGGACTTCTCCCGCTCAACTAGCAGATCATCTAGGTCCGAGCCATGCAGCTCCCATCTTTCAACATCTTCGGCTGGGGGTAGACCACCAGCCTCCTTTCGATGTTCACTTAACAACAAGCGCAATCCACAGAACCTGGCGAGGATGTTCAAAGCTTGATGAACATTGGTTGTGTTCGGGCCGAGATCGAGCTTATTGTGGATGTCATTTTCTACAACCAGGAGACAGAAGTCAGTCAGACACATAGCAAAGAATTCCATGGCAACTATAGCAGATCAAAGGGATGCAACTTACCATCACAATAGGTGAGAGGAATGAGTGGACAGTCGTCATCCTCCCCTACCCATCTGCCGCTGACTTCCAACATGTCCGTGCTCCACACATGATCACCTTAACTCATACTGTTCCTAGTTCGTGACACAAAAAGAAGAAGGAATTGAAGCAGTTTGGATCAACCACAAATAAGCCGACACAAACTGCCACCTGCTCCAACAGCAGGCTGGCTTGACTCTAGCCCAGTTACAGCTGGACAGCCCAAGTCAAAAGACCAAAGTGGCAAGTCAAAGACCTCTTCCACTTAGAAGCCCAAGTCCAAGAAGGAAGCCCAGTTACAGCTGGACAGCCCAACAGATATTTCACATCTCCTACATGCCACCACGTGCCATACAGAAGCTGGGGGGCATTTGTGGGAATCGAATTAAATCAGACCCTAGGTCAAATAATTCCTTCCATTTGGGGATTATTTGACCTAATTGGGAATTACTCAACCTAATTGGGAGTTACTCAATTTAATTGAGGATTACCTAATTAAATTGAGAATTGATACCCCAATTCCCAATTAAATGAAGAGTTACCTAATTAAATTAGGATTTGATTTGATACCTACCACAATTAGGGATTTGATTTACCCTAATAAATCAAATCCCTGATTAAGCAAATCAATTCCAAATCGGGGAGGAATAATTCCTTTCCATCTACGGAATTATTCCTCTGAAACCCAAGCCTCCAAGACCACTATAAAAGGATGGTCACACACAAAGGTGAAGGTACGTCTAAATTCCTACTGAAACTCTGCAGAAATCATTTCTCCAAAACCCTAGCCACCATATTCTTTCTCTCTCTGACACAAGGCCAACACCCCCCGGGTATGGTCCTTTTACCCCGATCTGTTTTGCAAGGAGAAAGAGAAGTGGAGAAGACGAAGGAATCTTAGGCGAATATTCTTGTGGGACGAAATTTGCTCCCACAAAAAGCATAGCCAGAAGTACTGCTCATATCATCTTCACATCTTGACCAATCACTATCACAATATCCAACAAGCATTGCTTCTTTTCCCTTCTCATATGCTATGCCATAGTCAAGAGTACCTTGAATGTATCTAAGTATTCTCTTGGCAGTCCCCATATGCTTCCTTGTAGGTCCATGCATATATCTAGCTAAGAGACTTGCAGCAAACATGATATCTGGCCTTGTTGCTGTCATATATAATAAGCTTCCAACTATCTGTCTATACACCCTTTCATCAACTTGTTCACTTCCATCCTCCTTTGATAATTTCTCATTCATAGCAAGTGGAATTGCAACCGCTTTACAATCTTTGAAACCAAACTTGTCCAATCATGTTCTTGCATATTTTTTCTGATGCAAGAAGATGTAGGACTCAGCTTGTATCTCACCTAAACCAAAAAAATGGTGCAATAATCCGAGATCAGTCATTTCATATTTCTTCATCATTTCAGTTTTAAAACTCATCACCAATTCTTCTGAACTTCCTGTGTAGATAATATCATCTACATATAGAGAAACTATGAGAATTCCACTTTCAGCAGTTCTCACATATAATGTAGCCTCACTAGGACTTCTCTGAAATCCTGCAGCTGTGAAATATGAGTTGATTTCTTCATACCAAGCTCTTGGAGCTTGTTTAAGACCATACAAGGCCTTCTTGAGTCTATAAACTCTATCTTCCTTGTCTTTAATCTCAAATCCTGAAGGTTGATTCACATACACTTCCTCATGTAGCACTCCATTTAAGAATGTCGACTACACATCTAACTGGAACAGCTGCCACCTTCTTTGAGCAGCTAAAGCAATTAATGTTCTAATTGTATCAAGTCGAGCAACTGGTGCAAATGTCTCGTTGAAGTCTATTCTAGGCTTTTAAGTGTACTCTTTAGCTACTAGTCTTGCTTTGTTTTTCTGAACTAACCCATCAAGATTTAGCTTGACTTTATAGATCCATTTGACTCCAACTATAGGCTTTTAGATGACATTTTTACCAACTCCTAAGTATGATTCTTCTCAATCATCTCAAGCTCAGTTTCCATGGCCTTTTCCCATGATGCATCTTTGATAGCTTCTTCAAAAGTTTCTGGTTCAATGATACATATATTGCATCTCTCATATACCTCTGTAAGACTTTTGTATTTCAATGGAGTATGATCAATATCATGCGACCCTGTGTCAACTGCAAATTCTTCTTCATTGTCTTCTAATAACACATCATTTTCAACTGAGTTTTCTGCTTGCATCGCAGTTGTGTCATTGATCCCTTTCTCCTTTTCAGACACCATTTCGGTAAGTGGAATGGACACACTGCATTCTTGCTGTGCATTCCAATCCCAACTAGCATCTTCATTGAATACCACATCTCTTGAGATAATCACCTTTCCAGTGGTAATATTATACAGTTTATACCCCTTCTCACAACTGCCATATCCTAGAAACACACACCTTTTGCTTGCCAAGTCCAGTTTTTGTCTCTGTTGGTTTGGAACATGTGCATAACACAGAGAACCAAACACTCTTAAGTGTTTAAGTCTTGGTTTTCTTCCACTATAGGCTTCAAATGGCGTTTCCTTGTCCAAAGCTTTAGTTGGACATCGATTTAGAATATACACTGCAGTATTAACAGCTTCTGCCCAAAACTCAAGTGGCATTCTCTTCTCAAACATCATACACTTAGCCATCTCCACTATGGTTCTGTTCTTTCTCTCAGCTACACCGTTCTGCTGTGGTGAATATGCCACTGTAAGCTGCCTCTCCATCCCCATTTCATCACAAAATCTATTAAACTCATTAGAGGTATACTCTCCCCCTCTGTCACTTCTCAATTTCTTAAGCTTATAACCACTTTGCAATTCAACAGTAGCCTTAAACTTCTTAAACACAGTTAATACCTCAGATTTGTATCTCAAGAAATAGATCCAGCACATTCGAGTACAGTCATCTATAAAGGTAAGAAAATACATGTTTCCTGCTTTTGTAACAGTTTGCATTGGTCCACACACATCAGTGTGTACCAATTCTAGTGGAGTTGTGACCCTGCTGGTTGCTTCTTTTGGAAAAGACTTCCTGCAATGTTTTCCAAAAGTACACCCCTTACACATTTCACTTGTATTTTTAATTTCTGGCAGACCGAGTACCATATCTTCATTCTGCAGTAGATTCAAGCTTTGGAAGTTTAAGTGTCCCATTCTCCTATGCCAAATCAATGTTGATTGACTTATGCTTGCTTTTAGAGCAAAATGTAAGTCTGTTTGAAGTTTCAAAGGAAAACTTCTATTTCCCTTCATTTGCACCCTAGCCACCAGATTAGATAGTGAGCAATCATCATAAATTTCTGCCTTGTTATCTCCAAAAATTAGGAAATATCCATGCTCCATCATCTGTCCAACACTGAGTAGGTTTTCCTTGAGACCAGATACTAACAGCACCTCCTTAATATATCTTTTTCCCATCTTAGTTTCAACCGTCAAGCTTCCTTTTCCAATAACATTGACCAACTGTCATGTCCCCATTGCAACTTTTACCGTTATACTCCTATCAATATCAGTCAAAACATCTTCTCTACCAGTCATATGGTTACGACACCCACGGTCCAAATACCATACATCTTCCATGGACCTTTTGTCAGCTGCATTATTGACATAGAACACATTTGGTGTAGAGGTTACCTGAGCAGCATACTGAAGTTGCTGCACTGGTTTCTTGCTATAGCAGTCTTTTGCTATGTGGCCAAACTTGTCACAGTTATAGCATTTTGGCTTGCCCTTGAATCGACACTCTCCAAAATGCAATTTCCCACAATGCTTGCAAGAATTTTTAGTTCCATCAGCAGGTTTGTTATCCCACTTTTTGCCCTTATCCTTCCAATTCTTCTGATGCTTGCTATTCTGATTTCCAGTGACCTTAGCTGATTAGGAATCTACATTCAGACTAGCAAAAGCCTTCTGAGTCTTGTTCTCATGATGTCTCTCCAACCTTTGTGCATAGCTTTTCAATGAGGCAACCACCTCTTGAACCTCAATTGCACCTAGATCCCTCAAATGCTCAATTACAGAACAAATAGGATCATACAAAGGCAACAGACTAATTAATATTTTCTGCACAATTCTTTCTCTAGAAAACTCTTCTCCATAGCCTCTCATTTGATTTATCAGATCAAACAATTTTGTAAGATAAGCATATAATGATTCATCCTCTCTCATTCTAGTATATTCAAATTCTCTACGGAGACTTTGTAACTTGACACTCCTTACCTGCTTATCACCATAAAATTCTTGCTTAAGACGATTCTTCATGAGAAATCCTAGGGAAGATTCTCATCAGAAACTGCTCCCTAAATCAGCCCCAAAGCCTTAGCATCTTTCATCAGGATCTCAGTGAGAATCATCTTCCCAGCACCACTCGATTCCTCTTTTTCTTTCTTCTTCTCATCAGATTCATCGGCACCCTTCGAATCTGAGCTCTCTATCCCTTTCTCAACAAGTTCCCATTACCCATGAGATTTGAAAATAGTTTTCATTCTTAGGCTCCAAAACTCATAGTTCTCACCATTGAAGATCGGAGCTCGTAGCTCACCACCTCCAGACCCTGCCATATTAGACATAGATCTCCAAGAAAGCAAGGTCGTCAAAAAACGCAGCTCACTTTCTTCACAAATTCAAACGCCCAGCTTAAACAATCAAACCTGGCTCTGAGGCCATGTTAGAAAACTCAGGCTATGATATGATTTATTTGGATTATTGGTAGAAGGAGCTTAGGTGAGAAGAGAAAACAAAGAGAGAGCTTGGAGAGGAAGACGAGAAAAATTGGGTCTATTCTCTCACTTAGTCACGCACAAGCTGTGCAGTACAATAACCGTTTGGGAATAGTATATTCCCTGTTTACATCATTCAAATCTAACCATCAATTTAACTATCCTATGAGATAGCAACACCTGGCATAATTTGATACAACTAAGAATACATCTTAGCTGTCCATTGGACTGTGATCCAATGGTTCTCACTTAATTCAATACAAATACTCAGCTAATACACTTATACACCTCTCCTCTCCTCTCCCTCCACCACATTGACACCATAGACGCAATATTCCCCTTCATGAGCCGCTCTGAGTCCATTAACCACCTCATGAGGCCAGCAAAAGTTGACCCTTCTCGTCTTCTTCAACAAATCATCTGCTACCACAGACCAAGCAATTGGTCTTTCTCAGTCTCATGGGGCTATTCTGCTCACATTTATGATAATATAATTCCCCTGAGCATTTTACGGAGACCCCTCGAGACATTTAGGCCTTGGAAGAACACAAGACCGCCATTCTACATGTTCAACACCCGGCTAACTTACAATGATCCATGTCAAGCTCCTCATCTGTTTTCCTTTGATTCTATTGATGAGAATGTTAAAGGAGACCAAACTGTTACAACTTATTCACGAACAGCTGCACGTGGTTTGCCACCTTGTTCTTCAAGTGGAAACCACTCGGCGGATTTTATCACCAAAATTCAGGTTACTTTGCCTGCAATACGTTTGGAGGTCAGCTTTTAATTTGTCACTGCCTTTCATGAGTACAAGTATATATTATATAGTGCTTGAGCGATAACCAGCTGGTAAGTCAATATAGCGCTAACCATTCGGGCTCCTTCTATTCTACAATGTCATCTCTTGATCCCATCGTTACTGGCGGACCTGGAAATTTTTTAGTTGAGGTGCAATTTTGAAAGGCTAAAAACTCTTTGTGGATTGAACATCTAAGGCTTTTTATCTAGATTGACTTTAGGTCACTTCATGCATTCATATCATACATGAAAAATTGTTTTATGTAAAAATATTGACTAAGTATGAAAAATGATTTTTCGGAATAATAATTTTCTTAAGATAATTTTTGGCGGCTTTTACTCTTTACACATCAAATAAGAAAATTTGATTTTATGGGATTTTATTGTGAAGAATATATTGACTTAATGAGCTATCATTTTTAGCCTAAATTGTATTTTGCACTAAAACCGATTTTTCATATTTTGATTTGGTGGGAATTTGATTTTCTAGTATTTTTATTTGAATCCAAATGGAGGATACTTCCTTATTTACATTGTAAACTTAAGTAAATGGAGTAATATAAAAATAAATGAAAGTAAAATGACAAAGACATTTAAAGACATTTAAATGTTGAAAATAGAAATAACGTAATCTGTACACCACCACCAGCTGAGCAAATGGGCAATTTGAAGCACCTACAATAGTTTTTCCGATAAAGAGAGGTACAGCTACACCTCCTTGTGCCTTAATAGATCTGCCACATCGTGGTTCATTTTTTGCGTGATCGTTCTAAGTATATATATGTTTATACTTGTTCGTGTCTTATGTTGTTTATACTTTCTTACTTTTCAGGCCAGGGGGAAAGACTGCTGTGATATAGCATATGCACCTAACATTAACACTACTCAAGTTATATACAGAGCTTGCATGGAGGGTGAAATTATAGCCTAATTGTACAAAAAACGATGTTTATCACAACCGAAAAATGGAAAGGAAAAAAAAAATGAATATTTTGACATTTACCTTCATTAAAGATTGAATTCTTGAATGAAAATAAGTTAGTTAATTACTCTTGGACGTTAGTTTTAGTTTCAATTTTAGATAACAATAATTCCACGGGCACCAACTATTATACCAACTTATTGATACTAACTGATGTGACATGTAATATGACATGAACTTTTTTTAGGGTGTTATTAAACGAACCCTAAATTAACTGAGTGCACCTTTTGATCACCCTATTATTTAAATCAAAATATAATATTAACAAAGTATAATTTAACTACTAAAAATACCCTTGATACATCATAATACACTCTACCATAACACTAAACCAATTCGAAAACTGGCTGCCGAACAGTCCATCAGATGGAGGCAGCAGTTGTTTTCAAAGAGGGGACCACACTGACGAACTCTGCAATCATTTATCCGAGGATGCTAGGTAGAAGGACTTATGTCACCCATTGAATTCGTATCAATAATGTATGATTAAGAGTCCTGAGACAGAAAATCATAGTGAAGGCAGTGCGATAAGATTGCTTCATCTTTCAATCTTGGGTAATTGAATCCCCAGATCCCTGTTCACCCATTGCAATTCCTCCCAATAATAATTGGTTAATTGAAAATCATAGCATGTATTTGGTGATCAGCAGTTTTGATCTCTAACGTTCGTATACCAGAATTATATTATACAATCTATTATTACAAATAAATATTTAGTTGAAGCGTACTTTTTTTGTTTGCTTGCTTGTTCGATCTTGACTGGTTTCATTGCTTCATATCTTTGAGACGGAAAAAATGGGACACCATGGACGAGACACGAACACGAAGCAGTTACTTGTACGTCTTAGGGCCTATTTGATAATCATTTCAATTTTAGTTTTTATTTTTTATTTTTTGTGCTAGAGTATAGAGGGAAAAAAGGGTGAATGGAAGTAAGAATGAGAGTGGAGATGGGATTCAGAGGGAAGATAAGAAGAGAAGATGGGAGGGATGAGTAACAAAAGTGAAAACAAAATCTAAAACCTGAAATCTATTTAAAATTGTTTTCACTTTTGTTACTCCTCCCTCTCATCATCCCCTCTCATCCTCTCTCTCAGTCTCATGCTCACTCTCATTTCACTCTATACTCTAGTACAAAAAATGAAAACTAGAAACTAAAATTGAAATGGTTATCAAACAAACCCTTAGTTATCAATTTTGTACCATATTTTCCTTTTGATGCCTCCAACACCTCTTCGCATAATACTAACCATCCATTGCTATTGCTAATTTGCTATCTTCATTGGGTTTTTGCTTGCGTTTGATAAATGTTGAATATGATGAGCATGTTGTACTTATTAAAATTACATTTGTTTCACAATTCAATATATCTTTTTTGGTCATTTTATATTATGGTAAATTAATAATTCAATAAATAGTTTGGTAATAGGATGTACTCAATTAATTTTAGGATTCGTTTAACAACACTCTTTTTTTATCTTCGGAAGTTACCTATTGTCTAGATAATTAAATACATATTTCAAGTTCATACCTTGAATTTGTTAAAGGAAACTTTGTACCCAACAAACAGGTATATCTTTGATATGCACCTCTACTTCAGGTAATACCTATTGAACCCAATACCAACCAATAGGTAAAGTTGGAAACAATGTCTCTCTACATTACTCGAAAATTGGGCAATAAGGACCTTTTTACAGAGACAGATACACAAACAGTCCCTAGAAAATGCTATTAGAACGAAATATTATATCTCCATCTCTAATAAACATCAAGGGACATAAAACAGTCCCTATTGTCACACTAGAGACATAAAATATTGTCATTACTACTCGTATTTTAAACGAAAGTACGTCAACACCACCATATATTGCGAAAAACAAAGTATAAAATTTTTCATTAGGCACGGATATAAGAAGCAGTGCCCACAACATGAGTCACGGAGTTGTAGCTAGTAGTACCCATCCAAGTAGATACATGATTTGAGGGACTTGACCTCTCAACACATCGTTGAACACCGGAGATTGACTGAGCACGTTAAAGTTGTTTTGAGATCTCATAACTCTAAAAAAAGCATGTCAAACCCAAGTATATCAAATAATGCAACAACTTCCAGAGTGATACTTTTTTCTCCTTTCCTATTCCCATAATCTCCTAGCCATGCAGTTGGGCAATTCTTCCACTTCTAATGCATGCAGTCGATGCTTCCAATCATGCCTGGGAAACCTCGAGCCTCAACTTTTTGTAGAAGCCTTTAGAGGTCCCTAGGCATAGGTTTGCAAAGGTAATCCCTTGTGTAGAGAATTTCGATTGCATCACAGAATCTGACCAAGCTTTCTAGGATAGTAGATTTCCTCATTCTTGCAATCTCATACACCTGGTCTACAGATGAGCAAAACGCTAGCATCCGTAAAGAAGCTGTAAGGTTTTGCTCTTGAAGAATACCCAAAACTTAGTAGCATCGTACTTCTGAAAGAAGTATATGTCGTAATTACAAACATCATGCATGGTTTTATTGAAGAAATGGGGCTGCATTCTATATTGTCCTCGAAAATCAAAACTAGAGTACAACGAATTTGGGATAAAATAATCTTCCAAGAGATTCTTACCCCGAAAGTACCTACGTCTGTCCACATTCGGGCCACGGCCAGGTTGTGAACCACGATGGTGTTGGCTTGATTGATGGAGCATATCCACTGTCATGACAACTTGATCATCATCTTCTTCCCACTCCCTTTCTTCTTCAGCTCGTTTGAGCATTCTTTCTTTATTTTCTCGCTCGGCTTGTCCAACAACCTTTTCGTGTAAGACATTGAGAGTAGAATGTGTTTTCTAAAATCTTAGAAATGAAATGATAGAAAGGATATGGTGTGAAAGGTATGAGTTGAGGATGTGGTTTTATATAGGGATTTAGAAGACAGAGATGACACATGGTGCAATTGTAGCAACTGAAAATCTTATCTGAAATATGAGGTTTGAATTTTATAATAAATATGGACATGTGGCAACTGAAAATCTTATCCGAAATATGAGATATGAATTTTATAATAAATATAGACACGTGGCAACCAAAAATCTTATCCAAATTAATTGTTAGTATAAAAAAATAAATTTTTTTTAAAGTAAATAGTAATTGCCATTCACCATGGCAATGGGTGGAAACACAACTTACCTTTTGAAAGGGCCAGCACTATTCACATAAATAGTAACAGGCATTGTCTTCCTTTGCCTTTACCATGGCAAATAGGTGAAAATGCTCTTAATGAATGGATTTGCAATAATGTATCTCTAACTTGTCACATTATGCAAATCTTTCCTTTAATAAAAGAGGAACGTCTTGTAGAGAAACCTAAACCCACGTACGCATATCATGTCCTCATTGCAAAGAATAAGCTACGCCGAAAACTATTACGACATATAATTGTTCTCAAATAAATTGATGAATGGAAAGTTTTAATATGGCTAAAATTATTAAAATAACTTTTTAAATCAATATACTTTCATTAATTTGTTTCTGTTCATCTTTTTAATCTGTTTCGGATAGAGTTTAAGTTACTAGTGCAATTTGCATGATGTAGTTTCAAAGCTTTTGGTTTTGATCAAACATACAACTCTCTTCCACTAATTACACAAAACTCCATTAAAAAATTTAAAGCCCTTTTTTTTCATTATTCGAATTTCTGTAACAAAATCCGCCCAACACCAAGAGAAGTAAACAGAAAAAGTTTGCCCAGCCACGAGCGGTATAAATACATGAGGAAAAAACCTAAGTAACCTAGCACCTTATAACTCCCATAACTTCAATTGTCTCAGTTTTTTCCCGATTTATGAAACAGAGTAAAATTCAGCACACCAACAATCACGCCTTCAAGAAACTCTATAAAATAAGAAAATGCAGCAGTTCGTATACTAATGAGCCTTCTGAATTCCTATCATACGAGCATAGTCCACCCACCTGCAAAGTAAAGTAGTCAGCAGTGACTCGTGAGGGTATAACAATCAGTTATATCGGAAAAATTCACAAGGCAAAAGTTCTCACAATAATGAACCCAAGAACGTGTTGCCAGTCCGAACGGCAAAGCAAATTGCACTAAGCATGAGCTTGTGTTTATGTAGTAGCGGTTCCAAACACCTTTGTTCAATAACACCGGCCAATACTTGGTACCTGACAAAGAATTTGAATTTAGGTAAATACATGCAGTTCCCAAGAATTCTGCAATTCCTAATGCCAGTAATTCCATTTACAAAGCATTTGATATAAATCTGCCCTTAATATTTTTGTCACGCCTTAAGTTATCCTTTATTTTTTCAAATAATTCGATCTATTGGATACCATTTTCAAATAAGTCTTGAGCACTCAGCTCACACATTTACACCTAATGGATTTTGTACACTTACATACAAAACCAAATATAACATGTTTCACTCAGCTCAAAAGCTTAACAACATAAAACTGCCACCATACTTTTTTGAAGAGAACATATCTAAAATGCATAATTTGTTAAATTTGCAACTCTATAGAAAAGGTAAAACTGCAAGGAGTTCAGAAAATTAGAAACAGGAAATGCATTGTCCAATAGAAAAATCATGCCCACTATACTCAGCAAACTAATCCTGATAAAAAATGAAGTACCTGAGATTGCTAGAAACCGCCATGTAGACACCATATGCAACGCTAGTGGATACTATCGGCACATTCTCAATTTCACCTGCTTTGTCCTTATCAACAGCCTTCCTTGCATTGATCAACGCATTTGTCACAGCTGTCCCAACCTAATTAAAAATGAGATGCATTATGTATCATCAAATTTAGAGATACTGGGTCACATCAATTAGCATAGAGTAAGGCAAAAACTTTTGCAAAAAGATTGTCATGCAATATTAATAAAAGCTACAATGGAGCAAATACTAGCCATTAAGAAGACCAACATTGCCATCTTTTTAAACCAGTATCATTGAGAGAACTAGTGAAAGCACCCACCAAAAAAAAAAAATTAAAACAATCTATTTCAAATTATTTAAAAAATATATATACATCAAGGAATTAGTAACCCTATAGCATCAACTCCATTAGGATTTAGGTTAACATGCAACAACAGAACAATGGACCAACAGAAGCACAGCACATCAAACACATGCAGAACTCCAAATGAGATGTATGTTTGAGTATGTGTCTATGCCCATGCCAGTTGCAGAACGGTGTAGAACAGAAACCCCATGCGTAAGTCATAAAGTTCAAGATTTGATGCAGGCTTAGTCATAAGGTATTTAAGTTCAACCCAGGCATTGGTTATTACTTCAAATTTTATAAATGAATAAATTTGGCTGTTGATATGAATCCAGTCTTTGGATGTAAGGCTCTACAAAGAATAGATTACTCCTAAGACTAATTAAAATCAAATGCTTACTGCTAGATGACCACCGTTAATTTCATAGGGAATTGAACTTTTCAATTGTCTCAGAGAAAATTTTGGTTAACTATGTTGGTGTCCAATTCTATAAAACATAAAGGCTATGTTGATATCTAATTTTATAAAACATAAAGGATAATCTATGGAAGTACCAACACAGTAAAAACACACATAGCAAAGGTGGTCAAGAGCACAAGACTCCCACCAATGGTGACAACATAAAGGATAAACTAGCCCCTACAGTTGGAATGGTTACCATTGATCTAACTGAACCAGACAAAATTTTAGCCTTAAATTTACATGCTCTTAGGAGCAAAATTATTATCGTATTGAGATCTAGGGGGAAAAAAATCAACTGTGCATTCATGTAGAAAGAAAAATGCAAACTTCTAAGGCTCCACACAGATTCTTTTATGCCATTCAGCTCAAACTTCAGTGCTTCACTACATTTTTAACAATCAGATGCTCTCTCACCATTTCCAGCACAAGCCAGTAGAATTGACTTGACTTAACAACTAAAATAAAGGAAAGCACGGACGCTTACCACATCACAGATGGGAAAAAGAACTTTGCTCCTTTCTTTAGCAACAATAAGGATGGATGTAAAATGAGAAAAAAAACAAATTGATGAGAAGAAACATTTTTTACAATTCTATAAAGAGACCGCACAAGCACAGGTTTTCCATAAAACAAAACCAAAAAAAATAAAAAATAAAAAATTGCTTCCTTTTATTTTGTCCTATTGAAGTTGTGAAGAAATGCACAATTTGCAGGACACGTCTCAGCTGGTAGAAGAAATATGATGCATGAGAATTACTGTCACTTTAAAATAAAACATAAATATACATGCAAACACATCGAAGTATTAATGCATGGACAAGTGGAACACTAATCAATACCAAAACAATATTTAAAATTACCAATTACAAGGAGTTACAGAAGTACTAACCAGTGATGAAGCAGTACCAACAGCAAAGAGCTTGGCCCCGTTTCTCTGCGCAAACAAATGAGGTGTTACGAAATATTTGATATGACTCTTAACCTCAAACTTCAGATTAAATAAAAGCACATTACTAAAAGCCTACTTACCACTACTCCACCAATCCTCTGTAATAATGAGTATGATGTTCCAGAGAGAGCGATCTGCAGACAGAATTTCAGAATCATATAAGTAACTGTATCTGGCTTTTAATTTGATCTATAAGGCAAATTGCCAATACAAAAATTCAATAATTCATAGGAAAGTAACCTGGAAGGCATTATCAGGGCAGCCATGGAAAAACTTAGTGATTGCTCCCGCATTGAGTGCAAGTGGAGGTCGGAGAGAGACAGTTGGGGCTGGAAGATATACAAGCATGAAATCTGCAATGATGGCCATTACCTAACAGAGATACACTACACACATAAATGATAGGAACTGAAAATATTTAAACTAGACATTATTTATGTTAGCTGAAGATTTTCCACCAGAAACGCTATTCACGTAATCATTTAAATTTGCCAATAACAAAGTCCAGTACCCACAGATAGATTTATAAAGCAAAAAAATATCGCACAGTAGCTTATGGAAGAAAAGTACATTACTCATCTATGATCTCCAATTATTCAAATCATTGGCAAGCACTTGATAAAAAATGGATTGCTTATGACCTCTTGTTGATGCATTTACACGCAAAACTTCTGGAAAAATCTGATTGGCAAGCACCTTTTATTTGGATCATGTGCTTCACCTTAGACTACCATGTCGAATAAAAGGTCATGGGCATAAGCATGCCTAATGGAGACACATAATGCAAGCCAAGAGGCCAACTCTAACTCAAAACATCCCATAGCTATGCAAGCACTATAAAACTACTTCCAAATTGATTTACATGAATTAAAAGTCATTTCCATATCTCTTTCATCAGTCACCACCGCACTACACTCTAATCCTCTCTCTATTTAACAAAAATCATCAATCAAAAATAAAAAGACGGTCACTTTGAACCATCTCTCAATTATTGATTTCCCCTTAAAATCGCTCAACACACAGATACAAAAACAACTATGAACCCAAGAAAGCAACTTTGATAACAATGTGCAATGTGGTTCGAAGTAAAGTGTTTGACAAAAGGCATCCATACCACATCTGCAAAAACAACTTCAAGCTCATTGAAAAAGTTCTCTCCGCGACGCTGGTACTCCGCAGCAGTCTACAAAATCCAAACAAAACTGATTAAAAGAAGAAAAGAAAAAAACCAGCTTAATTTAAAAAGAAAAACAGGGAGAAACAGAGGGAAGGAGAGACCTTAGTGAAGAGACCAACGCCGCATTCCATGAAGACCTTAGCGAAAAAAAGATCATCAGCCAGCAGCCTCTCTCTAAACCCAGCGAACTGCATCAACCACTTGAAAAGCCCCGACTTCTCCAGCTCGAAGTACCGGCTCACAACCGACCCGGGGATCCGACCGGCCTGGATCGCGGCGGCCAGGTCCTTGGGCAAGCTCTCCAAGCCCCGCTTAGACTCCGCCAACACCAACAAGGCCTCCGCCAAGTTCTTCCCGCCGGCATTGTCCGAACCTCCGTTGATGTCGCCATCATCCCCGCCGCCGCCGCCACCTCCGGAAGAGTCTCGGCCGTTGATGCCTCCTTCGCCGCCGCCGG
>NC_024128.1:18820337-18842831 GCF_000346735.1 Prunus mume
CGGCTCTTACATACCCCTCAAAAAAACCCCTTATAACTTTCCACTCACTATAGAAGCACTCGTTGTGGTGTTCCAAATGCGAAAGAAGAGTGGCCTTTCAAGGCCTTCCAACACTTATAGACCCTGCTTGGTGGGCCGGATAGGATAAGAGTGGATTAGACTTCATATTTTAGATTGGACTGGTTGAGACTAGACTCAACTTTCCTAACCTATGTTTTGGGATGGGACATCATCTCATATATTAAAAAACTTATTTTATTTATTTATCACATTTTGTTTTTTTGGTCGACCAAAATTATTATTTTTCATTTTCTTTATTAAATAAAAATAATCGTATTTTAATAAAAAGAAATCAAACATTCAGAAAAAAATGGTGCAAATTCTGGATAGGAAACGAGATGTGAAGATCTTTAATAAAAAAGGAGAAACAAAGAATTTGTTTTTTCTTTTCAGATATCCAAGGAAATCAAACCCCCAGAAAAAAAACAAAACAAAACAAAACCAGAAAGCCAAATCAGAAGCCAACGCATTGGCTTTCTGTTCTATTGCCAGAAAAATTAAAACAAAACTTAAAAGTCAAAACGATAAATTTTTTAAAACCTTTTAAATGTCAAAAATCAAGAAAACAAGTCCTTCCATTTTTGACATAATAATGATTCCGAGCAAAGCACAAAATGAAAACGGGACCAAAGATACAGACTAAGCAGAGTGGATGTGATATGTGAGGATATCACGTCACATTATTTCAATGCTTTTGATGAAGCATGTTACACAAGTCTTCCCCTATAGGTCCCCATTGCACACCATCCACACTATTACAACATATTTTCTTCTTCAGTCTGTTGTATTTTTTGTCAAACATTTTTAACATGGACACCAAGAAAACAATTCCTTCATTTGGATGTAATAATGAGAATTATAGCTCAGCACCAAATGAAAACGAGACCAAGGATATAGATCACTAAGCACAATGGATGAGATATGTTAGTGGTTCAAGTCACAATCATGGTGCTTCCAATTGAGTGCTACACATATTGAGCACTTGCTGAAGGTGGTGGGCTGTATCTGGCGGGTGGGCCTCAACTTTGGGCCGCTCCGGCAGCACCCACCGCCCATCCTTACTCCTCACCATCCCCTTATTCTCGTCTTGCCGCCAGTGCGGAGGCACCCCATACTCCGCCCTCAAGAAATCGCAACTCTTGTTCACAAGTGCAATGTCCCTCTTGGTCACCAAGCAGAACTTCTGCCCCTTCCCGTGGTACCCATCCACCAAATGCAAATGGGCCTCGAGATTATGTGCGCACCCAAAATCATTAGTGGGCTTTAGAAATGGACTTTGATTGTGGTCCAGCTCAAGCTCCACTCCCACATGAGCATAACTCCAAGGAAATGCAATAGTGTCTTCTATGTACTTTTGAAACCTAAACTTCTCATTCGTAATGATTCCTGGCACCCTAGGCACTTTATCGTGCACATTAACCACTCTCAGCACCTTAACTCCAAGCTTGTCACATCTTTCCTTGAATCTCAGATTCCCAACTCGAGGACCTGAAAAGGAGTACACGGTGATCGGAATTTTTGTGCTCTCCAACTCATGATGACCTTCATGTACAATATTGAGTCCCATTTCTGCTATGTCATAAGCGCTCAAAATAGCTAAAGCAGCGCCAAGACTATGCCCTGTGATTGTAATGCTAATTTCTTCACCTTGGTATAGCTCACGAAGCCTCTTGACCTCCGCAAGAAGTTGCTCCCGGGCAGAAAATGAGCAAAACCTACATTCATCTTCCTTCTTGGTGTACAAGTCATAGAACCCGGATTCGATTTTGATGGACGGGTCGTTGCGAAACTGAGCTGGGTGGAGGATGTCTTTGAGGTCGTAAATCCATTCAAGATACGTGACTGTTCCTCGCCATGCAATCACAATGTCTCTTCTACCAAGCCTTTTGATCTGGTAGGGGTCCGTGGCCACAGCCACGAAACCCATCCAGTTTGCGTGGCGGCTCCACACGCTGCCGAGCTTTGATTTTTGGAAGAAATTGGGTAGGTTGATGTTTGAAGTCGCGTAGAGGTATCGGCTGATTTGGTAGCCACGGTCGGCCATGTCGAGGTTTTCGAAGAAACGAGCGCCTTGGTACTTGCATGTGCCGCAGTACTTGGAGTGAGGATCGAAGTCGAAGGAATCATAACATGCTTGAGCGAATTCTCCATAGCGGATGATTTCTTGCCGGAGATGGGAGTTGAGTGTTGGATCTAGAAGCCCTTCCCAGTTGTTAAGGCCTTGAATTTCCTTCCAGATTTCATGGAGTGGCCTATGGTCGTCTTCAAGGAAGACTAGGGTTTGTGGTTCAATGTTTTCGTGATCTAATTGTACTTTTAGGCTTAGGCTTGATGATGAGCATTTGGTGGTTGTTTCTGGCTTTGGTGAAGTATAGGGTTTACTTGGAAAGATGAGAATTTTGGTTTTGTTGAGGTTATGTCTTGGGGAGAGGCATTGAAGGAGAAGGGGTGGAGTAGCATTAATGGGTTTGTTGGGAGATAATAGAAGAGAAGCCATGAAAGAGTTTTCTATTCTCTTGCTTAAGGAGAGAGAGAGAGAGAGAGAGAGAGAGAGAGAGAGAATGGAGAAGAATGGTGCAAGATATGAATTTGTTATTGTACAGATTGCGTGGTTGGCGTGAGGAGAAGTGTGAGAAGAACTGGTTGAAGTCAAGCAATTAATATATTGTTGAGTTGTTCTTGTATCAACCACCAGTGGTGGACCAAATTTAAGAACCTTTATGATCACAAAGGGATTTGGTCCTTAAAAGTAAAAGATTGATTTGGTATTTTTTTTACTTGTTTGCTCGTTTTAGCGTTTGGCTAAATGAGGAGGTGCATGCTGGCTAGACCTGGCAAACGGGTCGTGTTTTTTCGGGTCATATTCGTGTCAACCCGTTAAGGAAAACGGGTTAATACGATCCAACCCGTTAAGCTAATGGGTGAGATATACTAGACCCAAAGACGACCCGTTCAAATTCGCGAATAACCCGACACGACCCATTATGACTAATGGATCGTGTTTTCACCCGTTTCACCCGCTTCAGCCTTTTGAAAAATAAACAATATTTTTTTAGCACATTGAAAAAAAAAAATCGAAATCTTTAAATACATCTTACACATTGGAAAACAAAAAAAACATAGACAAAATGAATCTCAAATTGAATCTTTGTCTTCTGCATTTTCAGTATATGAAACACCATCCATTGAAACTACAACAAATTCCTCATCCACGATTCCCATTGGTAGCCTCAATATCTTCTATCTGCCAGTAAAACAAATAAAGAATACACACACAAACAGACCAAGACCAGCGAAAAAGGAAGACAACACAGAAAAAAAAAAAAATGAGCCCAACAAAATTTAAATACAGGGAAGTTCATACCTTTAGTTGGAGAGAATATCTAGAGAGAAGATGAAGGTAGCCTGTTGTTTGGTTGGTGAGAATATCTAGGGAGAACAAAAGAGTTTAGAACGTGACTTGAGAGTGAGAAAGTGATTTGGGTATGTTTAAGTCAGTGAGTGAGGAGGAGGAAGAGGACGATGGGAGAAGACGCAAAGAAAAGATAGTTAGGTTAGCTAGGGATTTTATTTTATAACGTAAATTTACAAAAATACCCCTGCTCTTAACTGGTTAACGGTTCATTCGCGAATTATACTGAAACGACCCGTTAAGATAATGGGTGCTTAACGGGTTCACCCGTTATCAACCCGACCCGAGGCCAACCCAAATACTGATATTTTCTTGCGAATTGGTGTCGTGTTAGCGAATCGTGTGCAATATTGCTGGGTCTAATGTTGGCACTAGGACGGTGCATATGGTGCTATTTTTGTGTACAGTCATGATGATTTTTTGGTCGAAGCTACTTGGTTACCTAGTGATGATATTTTATGTACACTCATGATAATTTTTTGTTCTAAACTTTTGTTTTATGACAATTCATGATAAACGTTTTCTTTTAATTTAATGTTTTCATTTCATGTGAAAATAGGCAATAGTAGTCTCAATTTAAATTTTGCATGAGGACTTCAAAATCTCTAATCCGGCTATTGTAGATTGATATCAATAATTGGTACTTAGATACGAACATTCTTGTCATCATTGTGGTTATCAGGATTTTGATTTATCATTACCGTTAGATTGTATTTGCATGGAATGTGAATTCACACTCAAGACTTACTCCTAGGTTAAGTTAGATGCTTATTCTAGCATTTTCGATAGTGTTGTTTTCGGTGTCCCAATCTCAAAATGTATTTTGCAATAGCGTGCTGGGTGAAAACGTCACCGGCCATTCTTTTTTGGTAGGTGGTGTCTTTGTCACTTTTGCTTTCGAGTTCCCACTAAGCTATAAAGTTGGAGATGCGTTCTGATTGGAAATAAATTTATCAAGGCTTTGTTACCATATGAAATGGTACCGAAAGGCTCTCCAAAATATCAACTAAGCTCTGCTCTGCTCGAAAAAAAAATAAAAAAAATCAACTGAGCTTATTACTTATCTAGAAGCAAAAAACATATGTTTCATTCCAATTGGATATTTAAGTTATCATCATGATTTTGTTTAGACTCTAAAGCATCTTTAAAGGAATGTGCAAAATGAGTAGAAGTTGGAAGATTGAAAGTATATTTCTCAGGCACCACTTGTCAGGTCTGCTCGAGCACTCGTACACCTTTTACTACATCTTCCTAAACCATTGTTCTCATGGCATCTAGGAGTTGTCATCATCATTGTATTAAATATTGATCGTTTCTGAAATATCGAGACTTTCAAAATGCGAAAATTTCAATGAAAATATCTGTATTAGTAAAAATTGAATAAAAATCATAAAAATTTTGAATGAAACTTTGAAACATGTTTATTTAATCATCTACTAATTTATAAAAGATATTTACATGGTGGGCTTATGTGACTTAGGTCACTGGCGGATCCATTGAAGGACGAGTGTAGGCACTTGCCCTCACTCAAGATGGGATTCCCCCTTGTTTTCTTGAAGCATGCAAAGCCTGCAAGGTGTTAGACTAAATTCCCCAACGAGGTGACTATATGCTGGAATTGGGGCAAAGTGTTTGATAAAAGTCCTGTGAGAGAACATGGAGTGTGAAGGTAGTTGAGTTTAAGTCTGTTAGTGATTTGAACTTCTACATTTTGCCCCTAAAACCAAAAGTTTCTTGATCCACTAGTGAATAAAGTTGGATATAATGTGTGATCACAAACACAAATGCTCACATAATATGCTAACTAATTACTAAATTTTGAGTATATGTTATATTATTTTATTTTTTATGAATGAACAAAAAAAATTGAGATTTCATGAGAAAATAATAAGAAATTAAGTATTTAAGAACATAAACAAAATAATAGTTTGTTGTACAAATAGCAACCTAAGAATTAAGCAACTATATGCACGTTTTAAACTCGCAAGTGCACACAAGATTAGACAAAGAGTATAGAAAGAAAATACGAGATCATTCCCACGAAGATTGGATTAATATGTGTTTAAAATTAATTTATATTATATTGTGGTGTTCTAGTATTTCTTTTAAGCATGACCATTTTTCAGGGTTTTTTAAATGCTTCACTTTTAAGGCATTCTGCCTCTAAATATATAGATGACAAGATAGTCTTCGGTTCAGTTGGAGAGGGAGCTGTCCACTTCTCTTTAAGCAATGGAAAGAGGTTCGAAGCACCCCAACCTCAAAAATGTTTTTTTTTTTTTAATGCATGTTGTAGGGGCTTTTTCGTTCCGGCAGCTACTACGGGCCTAATTCCGGCAAGAGATGAAGAGCTTCCAGATAGGTTTGGCTGAGAATAAGAAAAAAGAGAGGAATGGGTGGCTTGAGTATTATTTCCGGCAGCTTGACAGTGACTCTGTCAAATGCTAGAGCAGCCTGCCAGATGAGGGAAAAATAGGGGGGGAGGATGAACAGAGCACGAATTTGTTGGGTGTTGCAGGTGAGAGAGGAAGCTTGCTCTCTGAAATGTGGGTTGTTCTTGATTGGATAGAAGAGGCCCCTTTTATAGCCGCTGGAAGCCATCATTTTCCAAGAAACCCTAATGGTTTCTATCCAATTTGGCCAAGTCTTTCCCATCCTTTCTCCCCTCATCTCTTCAATCATCATATTTTGGTGAAATTCACTCTGCCCATTTGCACAAAATTATGGATTTTTAGGAGCTCAAGGCCCCTTTCCCGCAGCTGCTTCAAAACTCCCATTTTTAGCCATCTCTTTCCTTTCCTTTCTTCCTTTTTTTATGGCCAGGTCTGATGAGGGGAAAGAGAATGGGTATGCATGCTGGTTCAAAAGGTGATCTGCGCTCCAATATCCCTTGGTCCCTTGGGTGTCTTTTGCTTGAAACTTGCTCCCTTCCCATGTGCTGGAACTTCCCAGTAGCTCTGCATATGTGGACATCTTGCTCCCTTCGTGGCTTCTGTTTTTTAGCAAGGGGTTGAGGCTTTTGTTGCTTCTCATTTCTAATTGTATGGGCTTTCTAGGATAGGAAGTCAACCTACCAAACAAATGGGCCACCTTCATCAAATATTGGGCTATAGGAGTTAATTTTAGTGGACCATTTTGATTGGGATTTTTGGTTGGGTTATTTTGGTTGGGTTATTTTCCCTTTTGTGATCACCAATATATTTGGGCCTAAGAAATGGGCTTGGGTTCCGAGGCTCCCAAGCAACCCGGAACCTCCATTTCTCGAACCATCAATGGGCCTCATGACAACTTATTACCATCCATATCACAACCCACTTAAGCAAGCCCCTGACATCTTACGTGGCTTGGACCCACTTAAGCTTGTAGCGTGACATGTTGCTTATTTGCTTGGCATGACATGTATGCAAAGTGTATATGACGAACTTTTGCGTGTCCAAATCGGATTTATTTTTGATAAGGTATCGCATTGGGCCAAGAATGTATTTGGGTCGAACGATGGATATTTTGGGCCTCAACACATGCATATAAATCCATATTTTCACTAATGAAAAAGCAAATCGATAATACCACAGTGAAAAGACTAGGCACCTAAACTAAGGGTGTTGAGGCTTCGAAGGACTATTCGTTCGATGCATCCTATTAAGGCCGAAACAATTTAAGAAAGCTCCAAATATATTCAAGGCCCAATGTATCACTTTGCTACCAGAAAACCTTAGCTTGGACACACGCATGCATCTCAAACACGTAAGGCTAGTTTCGCATTGCTGTACTATGAAAATAATCGCTGTCAAATTTTTTGTGAGAGAAATCAGATGTGAGATAAAGCAGTTTGGCGTTTGGTAAAATTTTTGTTAAAAGCGTTGTTGGTACTGATTCCTACATAATCAGAAAATGATTACCGCATAATCATTAAACCCAGCGTCTCTTCGAAACTGGTTCTTGCATAATTAGAAAATGAAAGCACCTCATTAGCAGTTTTCCCTTATAGCTTTCTCTCACAATAATTTTTAACAATAAGTGATTTTATCATAGTTTATCAAACGGGCTGGGCTTCCCAAAATTTTAAAAAAATCACTTATCACCCCAAATAAGTAATGCCAAACTGGCACGTAATGTAACTTCAAGAATTGACTATGCAAGCTTTCATAGTCATGCCATGCCAAGTGTGACTCTAATTCGACACGTGGGGATATCACACTAAACCTGTATGATTTACAAATTTCATGCACACCAAGCCCATGAGGAAGATTCTATCAAAAATCTAAGCTATGTGATGATCAAATTCGTATCAAGTTCATGCACTTCAAGCCCACTCTTCTGCCAAGCATAAGCACATACAAGCTTTTAGCCTTTGCAATATAAACTTGTGGCCACTGCACTTCAAGCTTCCAAGCCTCCCATACGCCGCCAAAGCATGGTAAACACACGCTTGCATACATCCTTACAATACCAAGCGGCTTCGTTTTGTGACAAACCATCCAACAAGCTCACGTAGGCTCAAGTCACATAAACTCTTAGGGTTTACTGAGTAGGCAGTGATGTGGATGGTGATAGGGGTTCACTAGGCCCTTGGTAGACTTAGAGAATGGAGGTTTTGGGCTACACCAAAACTCAAGCTCATTTGCTAGAGCTCAACCATATGAGTAAGCATCAAAGAAAGTTAATGTCCATTTACAAACCAACTAAACCTTCCCAAACTCAAACCAAAACCCAATAAAAAGCAACTAAACTAGTTCAAAACCCAAAATCCCATTAAGGAAGTAAAAAATGTTTAATATCTTGCTGGCATGAATTTTACCCTAACAAACTTTTGGAAATAAAAAAGGAAAAAAAGTAGAACCAGTCTTTTGCCAATGAAGGAAGCCCTAGCAAAGCTAGCTACATGGAGATGTTGGGTATCAATTTCTTTTGTCGAGCACCTATTGGACCATCCAGTTTTCAAATTACTTCACTAAGAAGACTGAATAGGGGAAGACTTTGTAAAAAGGGAAAAGTCTTGTGAAAAGCAAAGGGAAGACTTTGCAAAAAGGGAAAAGTCCAAGCAAAGTGCAGAACTACTAGGGTTTGACACATTAGAAGATCTCCAGCCTCTGTACAATATAATGCTCAACATTCAGGTAAGGACCAACCTTGGAAGCCACGGGAAATACCACTTTCAATGTTGTTGTAAACATTGTAAACATTGTCATTTCAAATCACGAGATCCATCCAAGGAAAGCAATCAAAGAAATTGATGTCAATCCGGAACATTCCTAAGGAGGAGAGAATCAAGTGATTAGATTTATAATTCAAGAATCTCATTCAATTCAATTCTACAGATTCAGGAAGCCACACAAGGAAAGATTTTGAACAAAGTTGACCTTCAAGCCATTTGATGGCTAATCTATGGGTTGATGGATGCCCCTATATAAACCTCATCAAACGAAGGGAGGAAGACCCGACTTCAGATAGAAAAAACTATTTTTTATCTTTCACTTTTCTATCCCTAGACTAGGTTTTATTTTCCAAGCAAGTAGACTAGATCAGTTCTTCGTTCTCGTTAGTGTAATCGCCTTTTAATTAAATTTGCGTCTTTATCATGAAATTCTTTAAAAAATACTAAAAATACTCATATGAAACCTAACCATCCTCGACTTTGAGGAAGTGAAAGAACTTAGGCCAAGAAGAGGTTCCTTGCTTGGTCGATCAATTGGCTGGTTAGAAGTCAGAAGCACGAAAACAACAATCCAATGTTTTCCAATCAAGCCAATTAGTGGCTTGGTGATGGCACGTGTACACAATCCAAGAGAAGAATGACCAATAGTTTCTTTCATCGATCACCTCGACTGAAAAGAGGGAAACAGCTAGCCAAAGCCAATGACTTGGTGACAACTTAGTATGAGGGTAGGATTACATATTTTATTTTATCTAAAGGACAATAAATAGAAAATATGGATGTAGCCAAGAGGATGTGTTCCTCACTCTGTACCGAAGTTCGAATCCCCTTCTTTGTAGTTTAGGGGGGTGTATCTAATTCAAACTTTTAATGACTTTTATAGAGTTTAAAAGTCTAGAGATATTCAATTTAGACTTTTAAAGAGTATATAAAAGTCTAGTGGTATCCAGTTATGACTTTTAAAAAGTATTCAAAAGTTTGGTTGTATTCAAAAAGTTAATGACTTTAAAAAGCTTATTAAATGAATGACTTTTCCATATTTTTAAGGCTAATTGTTAAGAGCAAAAGTCTTGCCATTTTACTAGTGACTTTTATCAATTCTATGAAAGTATTTAAGAATTTGTCAACTCTATGAAAGTCACTCACTTAAAAAAAGTCTTTATAAGTATGAATTGGATACACCCCTAGATTACATTAAAATAGATTATCGCTTGTATAAAAAAAAAGAAAAAAAAAAGAGAACAAGTATTTAAAGAGAAAAAGATAAAAAAAAAGACCCAGTAATTTGGTAATTTCATTCCTTTCTTCTTTTTTGTTTTCCTAATCTTGTGGCAAAAACCATAATCAGCAGCTACGAATGCCATGAATCAATTCAGCTACAAAATGGCATGACACATCCATTCAGGGCATCCCCAATCATAGTCTCTAATGGGCCTCTAAAAATGTGTAGAGAGATCCATTTAAAGCCCCGTTGGAATATTTTGTGATCTAAAAGTATCTTTCCCACAATGGAGGGCTCTACATCCGAGACTCTATATGAATTTTTTTTTATGATATAATTTTTTTTACGTGTTAATTTTTGTTGTTATTAACTTTCTTTGTTTTATTGTATGTTTATGTCATGCTAGATTTTTTATAATGAGCATTTCTACAAAATAAAAAATAAATAAAAAATAAAAAAAATCAAAATCTGGAGTAGTAATTCTAAAGATAAATTATAATTTAAAAAATCAAAAATCAACATTTCTACCCCATTTATAATTAACAAAAATTAAAAGAAACATAGAAAAATTGAAGTAGTAATTCTAAAGGTAAATTATAACAATTGAAAGCAAAAAGAAAGTAAAAAAAGAGAGAGAGAAGGAAATATCGAACCAAAAAAAGAAAAAAAAGAAGAAGAAGAAAATAGAAAACAAAAAACAAAAGGGTTAGACAAAGCCCTTTTTTTGGTTGCTGTTAGTAAAAAAGACATTAAACAAAGGGTCATGCTAGGGAAACCAACTTTATATACTAACTTGTGTACCAACTCTCTAATAGAGGTAGAGCCCACAAATACAATGGGTCCCACACTCTATTAGAGAGTTGGTATACAAAACCTGATGCATGCTGCAACTTTTCAAAATGAGGGACCCTCTTAGACTCTAGGGGCTCTATTTGAGTCCACAAATTTAGAGCTTCAAGAAGTTTGAGCCCCATTTAAGGCTCCATTGGAGATGGCGTCAGAAATTTAAAGAAACTTCCAATTCCAATTTACAGATCCAGAGTCCATAGTAGGCTCATAGACAAGTCTAGGTTGTCAACAAGCCTCTTCACTTTTTGTTTTTGTTTTTTTTTGTTTTTGCTTTTCGTTTTTTGTTTTTGTTTTTTTTTGTTTTTTAAAAAATTTTTTTTTTGGTCGGAGGTCACTTGAGCTTAATGTTTGGATAACTCATATTTATGTAACGTAAGAGTGCAACATGTGTGAGTATATAGGATTACGGGTTTTTATGGCTATAACATAAATTTACTTTTTAATCTAAAAGAGAAAAATATGTATAAAAAACAAAAACAAAAAAACCCAGTAATTTGGTAATCTCCTTCCTTTTTTTTTCTTTTTGCAATGGGTAATTTTGGTATCCTAAAATGAGTGAATCACAGCATAATCATCATCAGCTACGAATGCCGTGACGCAATCATTCAGCTACGAAAGCCATTACGCATCCATTCAGAAACGGTCAAAGATTTGATTTATAAAAGGAGCTTCCAATTTCCTCTGAAACGTAAACCGAGCCCAATCTTCAGAGTCCAGAGTAGGAGGCACAGACTACAGAAAATGAGCAGCGGGGCTGGTAAGGTCGTCTGCGTCACCGGTGCGTCCGGTTACATTGCTTCATGGCTCGTGAAGCTTCTTCTTCAAGGCGGTTACACTGTCAAGGCCTCTGTTCGCGACCCAAGTCAGTACATTTCCCCTTCTTTTTGGTCTTCATAAGTTTTGGTTTTTCTTGTTCGTTATGGTTTCTGATCTTTTGATGCTTGTGATTTAGATTAATGAATGCAATGTTGGGGCATACAGATTTCAGATTATTGTTATAATTGATTATTCTTCATCTTGATTGAAAATTTGATGGTTATCTACGCTTTTGAGAAGCTGGTTGTGGGTATTGGTTTGATGGGTCAGATTCTTTATCTCTTTGAGGTGTGGAAGTAATGCAATCGCATCTTAGACATGTGCTTTAAGCTTTTATGGGTTTTATTTTCGTATATTGATTAAGGCTTTACGTTATTAGCTACGTCAGGAATGAATGGAGAAGTCGAGTCATGGAAATGGGGCCGAATGGCTATCTGGGTTTTCTCTTTCATGTACATTTGCCCTTGTTTGTGCACGATATTCAACCTTCAATGAAGGATTTGCTTTTTTTTCTCGTTTGCCTTCATGATTATACATGTTAATTTCAGTTTGATACTAAAAGAACCCTTAATACTTTATTGTAGAAACAGATGAAGTACTCTAATTTTGGAAGCTCGATAAAACATTGGTTTAAATTAAATGTATTCAGGACGAGCTGAAAAGTTTCAATCCTTTCTATTCCTGTTCTGTGGACGTGTAGTGCTGTCCTGTTTCTTGGTCTGTTGGCCTTGTATCCATTGTTCATGCTTTTTGCAGGTTCAACCGCAGGATTTAACTGTTTTGCAGGCTTTTAGTTTTTGTTGAAGTTAAAATCTTTATAAAAAAAAAAAAAACTAGAAGAGTTGATTATTTTATTATGTCCTAAATGTCCCACATATTAGCTCTTGGGCACTGTTTCCTTGTAAGCTAGGTTTGCAAGGCTAAGTTCTACCCATGGGGCAGGATATTTGGCATAGGATTTCACAGTGATATTTGGTATGGTATTTCACCACCGGGTAGGTGTGATCTATTGGTTGGGTTAAAATCCACTTTGGTATTATTTATGAACATAATATCAAGTCATTGTATACTGGTAGGTAGATGGTAGGTGCATGAACCCCACTTGGAAATGGCTACAATCGAGCTATCAGGGGAGTAGGTGAGTGAAAGCCACCTCAATGGAATTTAAGAGTTACCGTTGAGCTTTTCTGGCCAGTGTATGAGTGGGCTGATGAGGAGGTGGGGTGCGGAAGAGTGTTAGGTTGACATGTGCCAAATGTCATACGTTTTATGGATAAAATATCTTTGTAGGCTCTTGGGCATCCTACCCTTGCAAACTGGTTTAGCAATGGCAAGTTCTACCCATGGGTCATGACATATTTCTGTTTCTGTGGTAGAATTGGTTTCAAAGGACAGGTACACGTCACTATAAAAACTTATTTGGGTGCTTAACCAATAAAATGTTTGTTGGTTTCAGGTAGGATCACGTTAAATGCATGTTTCATATAAAATGACAGGCATAACTTGATTCTGACATCAAATTGTGGGTGGTATTGATCCTTCTAATTTACATGTATTTCTTCAGGCAACGCTTATTCTCCTTTTCTGAGATGTTTTCTGCCCTGTCATATGAATGATTTAACGTTTTATTACTCCTATCTGTGCCATTATCATTTAATTTTGACAGAAAAATAATGCATGTATAAGTACGTAGATACGTGATGTCCATTATTGCAAATACAGATGTGTCTCTAAGCTTTGACATTTGTTTATAAATTCGGATCCTATTTTACATTATCCTAACACTGAATGCAATCTTATTCCTGTATATACATAGAAGTAGCATTATACATTTTTTCCCCTTTTTCTTTTATCTCCCAGGACAACTTGTATGCTCTAGATTGATGAGTCTTGCGTTTTCATTGTTTCCGTCAATGAGTTCTCAGAATAGTTTTAATTTTTGGATCAACTCCGTAATTTAATAGATGCGGCTAGTATTAAGAGAATGATTTACTGAGTTCATTTTTCATTTTTCACATAGATGATCCAACTAAGACAGAGCACTTGCTCGGGCTTGATGGAGCTCAAGAGAGACTTCAACTCTTCAAAGCAAATCTATTGGAGGAAGGTTCTTTTGACTCTGCTGTTGACGGTTGTGAAGGGGTTTTCCATACTGCTTCTCCCTTTTATCATGATGTCACAGATCCAAAGGTTCATCAACTTGTACCCTTCCTTTATGAATATTAGATAGTTTTTGCATGTGCTTCCGATTTCTGTTTTGTTAATAAAGGTACTAAGGATCTCTTTTTAGGTTATAAAAATTTTAAATTACCAAAGAGCCATGTAATTTTCAATATCTCCTTCAGAAATCAAGGGATTAGAGCATTGGCTGTTGGGAAAAAGTGGATACATATAATTAGTTCCAACTCATCATGTTAATGCAAGTGGATACATATAATTAGTTCCAACTCATCATGTTAATGCAAGTGGATACATATAATTAGTTCCAACTCATCATGTTAATGCAAGTGGATACATATAATTAGTTCCAACTCATCATGTTAATGCAATCAAATATGTTTGCTTGATAAATCCATTACTGTTGCAATAGCATATGCTATTTTTTTCCTTCAATGTACATGATCAAGTTATGATTCCGAAATTTTATTTCATGATATTCATGGCCAAAAGAATTCTCTTGGGATGTTTAAGTCTATGTTGGTGGACAAGAAACTAGTAGATGTAGCCTATTCATTTTTGTGTCACCCATTTTTTCTCTTAGATTAAGATTAATCTCTTCCAATCTATAAAAGTCACTACTAAAGCACACATTAAGTACATAAGTATAAGTTCACCATCATGTATCTACTTGTTGAAAACATAGAATGATGCACTAGAAATGTTAGGAACAATCGTGAGTGTCCAATTTTTGCTGCCTGTACATGCAACGCACGAGTTCTTTGTTTTCTCGGCAAAGCGCAATGCACAGGTTAAGTTGTCAAGATTAGGATTATAGCAATTGTCTTTCGCATTCCTTAATTGATTTTTGATAGCTTTTTGAATTCAACCTTAAAATGCAGGACCCTTTTTTCATATAATAATAACACTAGATTGTTTGTTTTTTTTTTTTTGGTGCTAATAATAAGGGTGGTTGTATGGCTTCTAACTGTTAAATAGTTGTTGCCTCATTTCAGGCAGAACTACTTGACCCTGCAGTAAAGGGAACCCTTAATGTTCTTAATTCGTGTGCGAAATCCCAGTCTATCAGACGGGTGGTCTTGACATCTTCTATAGCTGCAGTTGCATATAACGGAAAACCTCGAACTCCTGATGTAGTTGTTGATGAGACTTGGTTTACTGATGCAGATTTTTGTAAGGAATCAAAGGTATGCATGTGCTATCATCATTATTCATACTCTTTTGAAAATAAAATATGGTGATGCACTTTGAGTCGTTACATTGTAATGGTAGTATATCAGCTAAATTTAGTTTTGATTTCCTGAGAGTTGACCAAACCAAAATAATATGATTGCAAGTCTGCTTGTTCATGAATGAACAATGGATTTGTTAATGGATGATGAAAGTTTAGCAATGAAGAAGAAGATAGGAAATGTTTTAAGTGACAAGAGAAGCCGGTTCCTTTTTCCCATGCACATTTTCTAAAACCAAGTTGTAGTTTAAGTATATTTTCTAAAATATTTAACCTTGTGAATTATTTGTGCCTGTGAAATTACTGACAAGATGGTTTGCAGGGGCCTAATTAATTGTGCCTGGGAAGAGAACACAATCTTCTCTTCCTTCTTACCCAATAGGATTTTAGTACCATAGAACACTTTTTGGGAGAAATTTCCAGTTTCCTTATTGTAAGTTCAGAAAGCATGTATGGTGAACATGAAAGTTGTTTGTATGTGGCAATATCTTGCCATCTTAATCTCTCAATTTGTGATGTTAACTTTTTATGTGCTTTTATTATAAACTCTGAAAACTTAAAAGTTGCTCTGACTTGCGTTTTAGAAATGAAATTTCTTCAGTGCTTTATGGTTACTTAAGATTTCATGTTATTTTATTAAGTTGCTAAAACCAGGGTTTTGTTTTTTTTTTTGTTTTTGGTTTTTTGTGATTGAGGGGTTCCCATGCCCATAATTGTAATGTAGTCACCAAACATGTTGTGTCCTTTAAGCCATTCTCAGTTGCTTCATGTTTAATGATGTTGTTCACCAGACAATATCATGTCAAGCCTTTAAGGCTTTAAATGCTTTGTCAAAGATTAATTTTTTTGGCTTGTGCATTCAATAAAATATGGTATCTTTACTATTGTAACAAAACATATTTTCATTTCTTTTTATGTTCCCTTAATTTTCTCCAGCTATGGTATGTGCTTTCAAAGACTTTGGCTGAGGACGCTGCCTGGAAATTTGTAAAGGAGAAGGGTATTGACATGGTTACAATTAACCCTGCAATGGTGATTGGTCCTCTGTTACAGCCAACACTTAATACAAGTGCTGCAGCAGTTTTGAATGTTATTAAGGGTAACATTTCTTCATTGTTGTATCTGGTATTTCTTGATTTCAACAAGTAAAATGTTTCCTGCTTAACATGATTGGAAAAATGTCTGCATGAAAACATTAGATAATTATTTTAAATAAGGATATTTCTTCATATTGAGTCAAGATGCTGCTCTATGGTTCCTTTTATTTGTCTAACACTCGGTGCTTTCTTTCTCCGTGAAGTACCTGAATGTTTCTTTACTTTGTTTGTTGTAGGAGCTCGAACATTTCCCAATGCAAGTTTTGGATGGATTAATGTTAAAGATGTTGCCAATGCACATATTCAAGCATTTGAGATTCCTTCAGCTAGTGGCAGATATTGTTTGGTTGAGAGAGTTGCACACTTCTCGGAAGTTGTGAGAATTTTACAGGAGCTGTACCCTGGTTTGCAACTTCCAGAGAAGTAAGTCTTTGTTTCCTACACAATTTAAATTTTGGTATAGCTTTGTGATTGGCAATAGATAATTTCCACATTAACACTGTCCCATGATTCTGATAGTGATTAATTATTTGTTTTCTTTTAAATTCGAATCGCTTTTATAACTAAACTCAGCATTGCTGTTTTTCACACTTTTCTGGTGTATTTTGGTTTTAGTGGTTATTTTGTATTCAAAATGAGTATAGATTGTGGTTCAGAACTACAATATCTGATCCTCATTTTGCATCCTTCTAACCTTTCAGTCACGCTAAAATACAACTAGACTGCCTAGGAAACAAATGTCATAACTGGGAAAGCTAGCTATCATCATCTGGCCTCTTAGTTCAATTTCATGTGAAGTTGAAGTTGCTGCACTTTGTCAGCCTATAGATGCTCTTCAATTAGTATCGCAAAGATTATGCAACTAAGTGCTCATGATTATAGTACATGGAACTGTTGCTAAAAAAATTCACCATATAAAGGGGCTTAAGCCAATAGAAATTACAGATAATGTAGAAGACTCTTTGTTGGCAGACTTGTTTGTACTCCCTCATTTATTGCAATCTGCAGGTTCACAACTTCCTCTATTTTTTATTTATTACAAAAGCAAAGAACATACCGAGCATGACCTGTTATTTTGCTTGATAGTGCATGTCGATGCCAAACTCTCTCTCTCTCTCTCTCTCTCAGTTTCCTGTTGTTTTCCTATGCTAGTTTCATGGAAATTAACTTTGTAATTTTACCTTTCAAATGGTATTTCCAGGTGTGCGGATGATAAGCCTTTTGTGCCAACATATCAGGTGTCCAAGGAGAAGGCAAAGAAGTTGGGTGTTGAATTCATTCCATTAGAGGTTAGCCTCAAGGAAACAGTTGAAAGCCTGAAGGAAAAGAATTTTGTCAATTTCTGAGTCTTCTTGTTTCAGTACTGTGAGGGTCTTTGCAATAAATTCGGTCTGTGCTATGTTTCGGTTGGTGTTTTTGGTTTAGTGACTTAGTCTACTTGGACCCAAAACAGAAAAACCGGACTTAGTCTCCAGCTTGTTGATTCCTATATATTTACCCACGTGTCTGCAGAATACAGAAGAAATTAACTATTGAATAAGATATTGGATTACTGAGAGTCAAGTGTATTCATGGAACTTTTATTCTCTTTGATATTAATAGTGATCTCCCTGTATTTCTTGTACTGTAAGTTTCGATGTGTTCTTTATTTTCTGGCATTTTTTTAATACATAATTTGGGATTTTTGCGCGTATTTCTTTTAAATTTTGAGCTCGAAATTGACCTTTAAGCAAAAACCAGAGATATTTAGTCATATATCTATTCTTAGCACTAAAACTATAAATAAACCTTACACTATTTAATTTCTATAAACAAACTCAAAATAAACCCAAAAAATGACAGTTGGCCCTATTGAATTTAATTTTAATTTTTAAATTACTTTGATGCCCCATTGAGTGTTTTGAGCTTTTTCATGAGGTTTTTGGGTTGAGTTTGATTTAAGAAATCAATGGCAGTTTTGTAATTTAAAAGAATTTAAAAGTCCTTTGATTATGTAGTAAATGGGCTTTGGGTATGTTTCTAAAATTCATTTCATATAGGGTTTTTTATTTATGTATAATTTGGGCTCCTATATTGGGTATTATAGTGAATCTCCCAAAAAACAATTGAGCTATTTTCCTTGCCACAAGAACTTTCATGAGAACAAATTTTCCTCGCAGAACAGGTCATAGAATAGCCATGTGTTAAAACTAGGCTTGATTTTTGGACTCATCGAATTCTAATTAAGGTGTTCTAAATTCAATTCAAAATTTCGGACTGATAGGTCATGCAAGAACTTTATAATAGAAGGATTTGATGGAGTTCTCCCTTTGAGTGATGTTGGACTAGTGCTCACATGCAATGAAAGTTGTTATACTCCACAGGAGAACTCCATCTTTGCCTCCTTGGTCATTAAATCCTATTTTTATTTCAACATAATGTCAAACGTTGTAGGTACTAGGTAGTTCAAACTTAATGTTGTTCAATATTCTGAATTTTTAGAATTTTAAGATATGTTCCAATTCTAATTCAATTTTTTTTTTCCTTTAGAATTTTTCATTTCAAAATCAATTGGTGGCAAAATTTCTAATCCAACTTGAACCCGTCAAAACTGTAAGAAAATTTCACAATTTTGGCATATTGTAATTAAAAAACCGAACTTTAATCTAATTATTATTTTTTAGTTATCAATGCGAACAATTGATTTTATTTTGACTTGTTAGACTGTCATGTTATGACGATGGCATGGTAGGAGATTCTTTGCGGTATGAGAGTTTTGCACAAGTTTTATTCGATCTTCCAAAGCATACCAAATGTCACATTGTATCATCCAAAAATTTGATCAGTAAGACCTACCGAGTCATTCTATAATGAGGGGTATTATCTAAGAAAATTAGATGATGCCATATCTCTTAACCGTTAGATCAAACTAACAAATTTAATCAAATAACTAACTAATTTGATTCAACAGTTAAAAAATAGGACCTCATCTAAGGGCCTTAAGGCGCCCTCACTATACAATTCTACTAATAACTACGGTCTCAAGTTTTTGTTTTTAGAAAGAAGATAGACCCAATCTCCAATATTGGATCTAGGTCAGGCCGCAGACTTATCAAGCTAAAAGGAAAGAGCAAAAAAGCTCTCTAAGGTAGACAATATTATGCACTACTTTAGAGAGGAGTCTAGGTGGCACATAATATTTGTACTAAATATTAAGATGATGAGAAGTACTTGTGTAAATATTGTAGGTAGTGAAGTACAATATTTGTGTACCATGTACAATATTATGAGCGTTACAATATTTGTAAACATGAGCGACACATTCACTGAAAGAGGATTCTAGGTGGTAAATTGTCAAAATTTTAATTTAGACGGTGTTTACGCACATCTTTAATATATGTCCTGTTTAGTTTTTCTTTTTGTATTTTGTTTAAAGATTGTGTTTACTTCCAAATAAATATTCAATTCTTGTGTGACGATCCATCTAGAAATTCTCATAATCAGCATGCATTCTGTTACCAAGGTTAGTTTGAAGTCTCATCCGGTATTAATTAATTAATACTTTTTAATTCATAACACAATATCATCTTCCATGTTAATCTAACAACTTTTTATTTATTAATTTAAAATTTTATTTTACTCCCACTTTTCTTTTAATATTTATTTATTATATTAGGTTTTCATGTGCTAAGATATATAACTGCTGGGTTCGGGTAAGTTATCTTCATGAAACAAAGATAATATAATTAATTATTAATGGCCTATCATTCAGCTAGGTCGACCAATTAAAATACATGGTTTCAAATAAGAAGATAAACAGCAATTAAAACAACTGATAATTATCATCAATTTTGAATATCATAAATTCAATTTCGGAAGCATATTCGGGCGGCCAATCCCACCCGAAACCCCGATTTATCTCAAATAATTTCGGAGTCTGTTTATTTAAATTTGTTTTCAACTACAACTCTTCCACGCATTTTTTCAACAACAAAGAAAAGAGGAAGAGTCAAGCTTGCGTCTCTGCCAGTGTCTTCTCCCTCAAAGAGTCCAACAATGGAGCCTGTTGAACAAAGTCATCCGCATAACAAGGCTTCTGTTACTTCCCAAGTGGCTTCTTATAGCCTCATCAACAAGCAATCTCATGCTCAAGCTCATCTCACTCATGAACTCACTCAACCAAACGAGCCTGGAAATTCTTTGATAACCAATGTGTCTGCGGGCGCAGAACTTTCGGATGATGAGTCAAATAGCTTCAATAACAATCTGAAAAATGAGGAAGATGAGTTTTTCGATTCGTTCCCGCCCGGTTATCGGTTCAACCCTCTCGATGAGGAACTTGTTGTGCATTATCTGAAGAAGAAGGTCTTGGATCAGCCCTTGCCTCCCAACCGGATCATTGAAGTTAACCTATACCGCCACAATCCGGAATTTCTTGCTGGTACATGTCAATAAAGGAAAATTGTGCATTACTAATTTTTGTATCAATATCCCTAGGGTTATGTACTTATTCTTCATTAGATTTTCATAATGATCTAACGTTGAGTGGATGTTTTTCTCATGTAGGATTGTTGGGTTTAGGGTTTAGGATATTTTTCTTATTAACTTAGTTTCATATGTGCATCTCACAGAAATTTATATATATAGTGAAATAGTGCCATGCAGCAGAGATTAATACACTAATTAATGAAGTCTGAATAATGTATATGCATTATAATCACTAAGATTAAAGCTGCGTTTTAACATGTTCTTTTGCTATGTGTTTAGATATTTTTCACAGGATAGATGATGAGAAGTACCTATAATATTGTAATGCTCTCTCTTTTTTTTATGTTAATTAACAGAAAAATATAGGAAATATGGAGAGGCTGAATGGTACTTTTTTACTCCGAGGGACCGGAAGTATAAAAATGGTAGTCGGCCGAAGAGAGCAGCTGGTAATGGATACTGGAAGGCCACTGGAGCTGACAAAGCAGTTAGGTCTAATGGTGCTCTTGTTGGATTCAGAAAGGCTCTTGTGTTTTACAGAGGGAAACCTCCAAAGGGTGACAAGACCAACTGGATCATGCATGAGTTTCGAGTCAAGGATTCTCCCGTTCGAAGAAAGAGGGGAGAGAATGACATGAGGGTATGCATATTCTCCTTCTATATAATTGATAATGAAAATCTAACTATATATCCCACATCATGCTTACAAAAATAAGTTTTGCTGTTTGCAGTTGGATAATTGGGTACTCTGTAGAATCTATAAGAAAGTTGATAAGAACAGCAAAAGATGTGAAACTCGGAATCATGTCGAGGATCCTCTATCCCCGCAGCCCCAGATTATAAATGGGGAAGGCATGGAGATGGAGACGGAGATGAGCACCCTTTTTGATCCTATGGTGGGGTATGACAACAAATACTCAATCATGCAAAATGTTTATGGTGTATCACATAATGGCATGATTCATAGCCAACTACAAGCAGTCCCCATGAATGAAGTGCCCAGTTATCCAAATATTGGGCACCCACAAGCATTTGGTGCTAGAGCTTCATCCATGCCACTGTTGCCTGACAGTCTGCTCGAGTCTAGATACATTGATGAATCAACTATCCATCCAGACGACTTGTACAACTTGAAGGCATTTGAAAGAAGTCTCTACGATACTTACCAAAGGCAATTCCCACCTGTAGAGAATTTTTATCCCTATTTGGAGTAGCTTCCGTGGTTGATCGATGGCATTGACTAACTTTCGTTGATGCTAGGATTTAGGATTTGGTTACGTAGTAAATCTTTATAATCTTTTTCTTAGTAGTTTTCTCAACTATCTAAACGAAGTTATATTATTTGAGAATTATAATTATGCCATGTACGTGTACATGGCAGTTGGATTTTCTTTTATAATGAGGCCTTTAATTGGTTGCTCTTTTATTATATGAATTTACAATTATATGAAAATTTATGAAAGCCTATTGATGTAGGCTTTTTGTGATTAAATAAATCATGCAATTAGTTTTTTTTTTCCTTTTAAATTGTTGATGTGACTTGGAGCTCAGCATTTTTTTCTTCCCCTTTTCAGAATCATGGAAACAAACTAAATCTATGTTCTTCTCGAACTCCCACATATACACAATTATCCAAGGATGGGTAGGCTTGATGAGAAAACCATATAAAAGTTGAAAGCCACAAAAAATCCAAGGTCAAATAAGATAAGAGAGCCATTTGATGAAGATTAACCACTTCACTTAATGAGGTACCACACTTGTTGCATAAACGTCAAGCACATTCAAACAAAGAAAAATAAAGCAAAGAATCTGAATCTCTAAGTGATATTGAAATTAAGCTGTCAGGAAAAAGCTGAAAAGAAGACATGGCATGCAGCTGCCTCTAGGGAACTAGGTGCGTAGAGATGCAGCATGTGATTCCCTAATCACTATTGAGTTTTGTAGTTTGCCCAAAAAAAAAAAAAAAAAAAAAAAAAAAAAAAAAAAAAAAAAAAAAAAAAGGGAAAA
>NC_024128.1:18850218-18861024 GCF_000346735.1 Prunus mume
CCCGCCACAAGCGCTGGTAGCGCGTGGTGCCTAAAGCGATAACGCTTCGCCGGAAAATATCAACATCTCGGCTCAAGACTCCTATCCTAGGTAAAACATCCTATTTGGAGCCACTTTTGTTCTTGGACCTACCCCAAAAACTGGCCGGAAGTGGCCGGAATCTCAACCCGAAATTCGGCTAAACTTTGGATCCAAGATCGAGTTATCTACGCTAGAAATTTCTGAAATCCTACCCAACCAGCAGCTAGGGCTCGAGAAATAGATGAGTTTCCATACCTGGATCACCGGAAATGGTGGCCGGATGACGGAGAACGAGCCGGCGAAAGTTTACAAAACAACTGTTAAACACCGCCTGTTTCGCGGCTGTTTCCGGCGACTATGGCAGCAGGTAGAGGCGGAGAAGGGCTGAGGTTGGAAGAGGGATGTTTGGTGGTTCGTCTGGCACTGGTCTTGCCTGAATCGGAGGTCGGAGCTGAGAGAAAACAGCTCCCAAAGTCGGCTCGTCCTCTCTGCCGAAAACCAGAAAAATCTGGGTTTATAAAATCTGAACTTCGAAATATTTACGGTTATGCCACTGAACGTCTTTTGATCGTAACTCCTTCGTTACAATTCCGATTTGAGTCCACTACATGTCTACAAACTCGTTTCATCGCGCTCTACGCAACGGTACAACTAAAATCCCCAAATTCCTTCCCGATCAAAAAGTCAACTTTTAAACTAATAAAATATTCTAGGGGTATTTTTGTTTTTTTCTCAAATAAATTAATAATTAAATATTAATTTTGGGTTTGGGTTATTACACTTATGAACAAACTAAATCTATGTTCTTCATTCGGCATGTTTTTACCTCAAACTTCCACGTATACATAATTATCCAAGGATGGGTAGGCTGGATGAGAAAACCATATAAAAAGTTGAAACCCACAAAAAATCCAAGGTCAAATAAAAAAAGAGAGCCATTTGATGAAGATTAACCACTTCACTTAATGAGGTACCACACTTGTTGCATAAACGTCAAGCACATTCAAACAAAGAAAATAAAGCAAAGAATCTGAATCTCTAAGAGATATATTGAAATTAAGCTGTTAGGAAAAGCTGAAAAGAAGAGATGGCATGCAGCTGCCTCTAGGAAACTAGGTGCGTAGAGATGCAGCATGTGATTCCCTAATCACTATTGAGTTTTGTAGTTTGCCCAAAAAAAAAAAAAAAAAAAAAAAAGAAAAAAAGAGAAAGAAGAAAAAAGTGAAAAAAGTATTGTCCCCTTTATGCCAGTTTGCAGAGATGCAGGTGCAGCATGTGATTCCCTAATTACTATTGAGTTTGTAGGGTAGGTGAAGAATTAAAAGAGGAAAAAAGTAAAAAATAAATAAAATAAAATAAAGTCACACTCTCTCTCTATAAAACAGAAAGCCATATTCACAACATCGATCAGTTTTCATCATCAACTTAGAACCATGGTCTAAAATATCGATAATATCGGAAATATCGGTAGTCCAAAAACATGGAAATTTCAATGAAAATATCGGGATATTATCGATATCGATAAAAATTCAATAAAAACCACAGAAATTATAAGAAAAACTTAGGAATTTTTATTGAAACTTTGGAGAATATTTATTTAGTCAATTATCTATTAGTTTATCAAAAAAAAAAAAAAAAGAAGAAGAAGAAGAAGGAAATGCATTATATGATTAATTTAACTGATTTAAGTTGAAACATTGTGAGTGTAGAAAATATGTAGTAATTAATGAAAAAAAGATTAAACACACCATAATCATTTATATACAATGATTTACTACAATATTTTACACTTTATACATTGCATGGTAAGATACATGAGTGACTTAGTACCACATAGAGTTCCTATGAGGTTCAAATTTTTCACTATCTTCATCATCTCTATGTGTAGAGTAAGGGGGATGTATTCAATTGAGATTTTAAAAGACTATTTTGGGATAAATAAGTCTTGTAGTATTCAATTAAGACTTTTAAATAATCTAAAAAGTCTTGTGGTATTCCATTAAGACAATTAAGATTTTTTAAAGAGGGTTACCAAATCTGGTGGTATTCAATCAAGACTTTAAACAAGTAACAAAAAGTCTTATAGTATTCAAAAACTTGTTAATTTTAAAGGATTTTTTAAAATGCGGAATATGTGAGATTTTTCAGTGAGAGGTATAAATACCAAACCCTACTCAAATCGCACCTTAACCCATTAGATTTTTACGTGAGACTTTTTTTATTAATTCCTTCCTCACCTTGACCTCCGCCCAAGTAGTTGTGCACTGTCCCTAACGACCAAACCATCAATACCTAGAGCTACTTGCTGTTGGGTGTAGGCAACGACCTTCCTTCCATCCCCATCTCCCTTTTTGTTGCATAATAAAATCTTGTGAATTCTCCATCACCTTCAACCCCAATTCACAAATAAAAATCTCAACTTTGTTCTCTGATTTTTCTGTGGTGGGGCAGTAGGCCGGTGGGGCGATGGGCTGACGAGATAGAAGACATGGAGGGGCGCATAGAGAGTTTTTCTGTTTTTTTTTTCCTCTGATTCTATAATTGACCAATAAGAAGTGGGTTTGTTGCCAATGTGTATATTGGAAGATCTTTGGTAAGTTTTATGGTAGATGCAGTGAGTTACAGACTGCCTATAGGGCGTTTGATGAAATGCCTGTGAGAAATGTGGTGCCATGGACATCCATTATTTCAGGGTTTGCACAAGAGTGGCAGGTTGATGTGTGTGTGCAGCTTTTTAGTGAGATAAGGCATTCTTCAAAACCAAATGATTTTACGTATGCAAGTATTCTGAGTGCTTGCACAGGCAGTGTAGCTCTTGGGCATGGCAAAAGTGCTCTCTGCCAGCAAGTGATAGGGTTGTCATCTCAATAAACAAGTCATTACTGACAGTCACAAACTAAGCCATAAAAGTTGAAGTCAGCTAAGAAATCTTTTAGAGCACTGTAAAGTTATTGGTCAGTTGTTTCATAATCAAGAATGGCCTTCATAAATTTAAGTAAAGTGGACCCTGAAAAGTCACCAGAGCCAAAACCTACTTAATGAAAGAACTACAACTAAGTAATGTATCTTGGAAGGCAAAGATAATGTATCTTGGGGATGTCAAGGATGCGCTTTACATATTCAAAAATTTGGATGGCAAAGATAATGTAACTTGGAACTCCATGATTGCAAGGTATATATGCCCAGCACAGCCTTACGTCGCAGCCTTTCATCCTATAAGGTTCATGTAAGTGTAAGGTTCATGGAAGCGTGTGGATTGGCATTGAGGCTACAGATAGCGTGGCAAACCTGTGCAATTGGAGCCAGAGTGTGGTTGTGCAATTGGCAAACCTGTATGCTAAGCGTGGGATGCTGGTACAGGGCAGCAAGAGTTTGGAAGTTGATGAAATAATATTATTTCTTACTTATTTTTGTATTGAGAAAGACATACAAACAATGAAATAATAGCTTTTAATTTTTACGGGTTTATTTCTTCTAAAAAAATCTTATGTCGAACCCAGAAAAAATTCATGTGGTCCTTTCAAATCTTATAAATCATATTATAGAAATCTTTAAAATCCTTAAGTAAAAAATCTTTATTATATAAATCCATAAATAAAATCCTATAAGTCATTATGTTCTTGTTAAATCTACTAGACTTTTTTATCCCTAAATAGTCTTTTAAAATCTCAATTGAATACACCCCCCTAAGTGTATTGTGAAGAGTATTCATCAAATGATAAATCCCCAAAATAGTTTTGCATGTAATTGTTAACATGTCACCCATATAAATATAAATATTGTAGCATATTATCACTAAAACATAAGTGATATATGGTGGTTAAGGTGTTGGAGGAGTAAAATGGGAGGGGTTCAAATCCCCTTTGTGTTTTTTTTTCCTCCCTTGTTTCCCCCTTTTATTTATTTTTTTATTTATTCTTTTTCCTTTTTTCCCCCTTTACATCGATATTTTAGCGATATTACACCGATATCTTGACAAAATATTGCTGAAGTATGAGCGAAATTATTGTCGATATTGTTGATATTTATATGATATGTACATGGATATGTTCCGAAATATCCGTGATTCGAAAAAACTGAAATATTCTCGATATTTCGTCGATATTATCGATATTTCAGACTATGCTTAGAACTCTCTACCTCTTTGGTGATTTTTTGGCCATAAAACTAGAAAGAAAATTACACCTCAAGTCGGGCTGCTATAAACTCCAAACAAAACACAAGAATCAGGTAACAAATTCATTCAAGTTAAATATTGCAATGCATGCGTTTTTCTTTAATTTTTACGTACTTTATCGTAACATTTATTACCAATTTGTTTCCCGGGTATCAATTTCAGTGAGTTAGAAGAGATTTGAGAGAGAATCATCATATTTGGAGGAGTGATTATGTTAATAATGTATAAGGGATTTGCTCTTATGTATGCAACCAAGAATCTCCAACTTCCGTTCATACAAGTATATTGTTACTTATGGTTGTGGAGTCACAAGCATTTTAGAATGGGCGGTTTCGGAAAAGAGGTATTATGTTTGAAACTTTCAAAGAATGTTGATTATTTTGTTTCCTGGTTTTTAGGAATAATAAATGATTTTTTCTATACTAATTTTTTTAGGGAATATTTGGATTAATTGTAGTTCTTCGCTACCTTTTTTCAGTTCTCGATTAGGATCTGCAAATTAAATCTTATCAAATCACAAGATTAAGACCAGATGGGAATAAAATTGGTGACGATTGGTTTACTCTATCATAGCTGTAAATGAGTGTTTTTTTGGTCGAATAGCTGTAAACAAACGTACGAAATGTCAATCAAACAAACCCAAATTTTAGTATATGATGAAAGTAGAATAACAACATACAATATGTATATATATATATATATAGACAATATAATCAGTATATAGTCAATATATAGGCAATACGATAGCAATACAATAGTAATATTTGGGTTATATTTTGTAGGTATTGTAACAGTTTTATTATAACTGTATGCAGGGTAAACTCTCGTCGACTGAGTTACGCATTTTGAAGCGTGAGTTTCAAACCACAAAGGATGAATTGACAAAGGTAGCCAGTTCAAATTGAGCACTTAGAAAGAGAGTGTGTGACTTGGAGGAGATGGTACAGAAGAAGTCTTTGAAACATGAGAAGGAGTGTCAAAAAAATAAAAAGTGTGTGGAGGATTTCAGCAAGACCCTCGCTTCAATGGAATACTATTTTAAGCTGGAGATAGAAGAGTTGAAAAAACAAAATGGTGGTTTGAATGAATATGATGAAGGGCATGAAGGAGTGGGTAGTCCTCATATCAATGAAGGAGGCGACAATGACATGTCGCCTATACATGAATATATTACTCTGACCACATAATCCGTAAGCACAAGTCTCTAGTGATGGAGCTGAAGCCTTTGCAGCCATGCAAGTCCAAAAGGCAGAAATGGGCACTTCAGTTCTTGACAAACAAGTGCAGCAAGAAGTTGAGAGGCTTAGTACTCTGAAAGATGCGGACGGGTGTAAAGTAATATGCAAAAGTTTGTTATCTTTGTTAGAGGATTGGAAAAAGAGTGACATTAAGACATTGGGAGGTTAGATGAATCCTCATATCATAACCAATGTTACTGTGGCTGGTGATGAAGGATTAAGGAAGGTAGTGCCACTATTGAAAAACAAGATGTGGAAGGTAAATGGTGCAGAAAGAAGAGGTCGGCCACTACATTGTTAAGTCCATTTACCGATCCCTTGAGGAAAAAAAGGACGATTATTGTTTTGGATGCGGACACAACCCCGCCATGTTTTGATCCAACAAAACCAGTGCCCATTGATGATGTCAAGGCAGTAATAGAGTTTTGCACCGCGTGGAAAACCGATTTAAGGTTAGGATTTTTAACCATGGAAATTCAATAATATCATGTTGTTGTAGTATGCAGTGATCTACAATAAGAATATATAGCTACCTTTAATATACATGTCTGTATTTTTACTATGTTTGTCATATTATACAATGTTCCAATTATTGAATGATTACAAAATTGACCCTTGGAAGTTTGCCTATTATAGTGCCGAGGTGCAGCTCGAAGCATGTTCAGTTAGTCCAGACTTTTTTTACAAACTTATAGATGATACATAATGGATTTGCTCTAGGGTAAGAATTTAAACCATACTTCATTAGGATAATTCAACTCTTTTCTCACCTTCACTATGTGTACATTTGTATTAAATTGTGGTGGTATTATTTGCTTGAACTTTCAGCACCTTGACATGGCGACGTTTCTAATACGGAAAAGACAACTTTCTTATCATTTGGTATTTGGAACCGACTAGACAACTGCAGATTATTGTTTGCAGGGAAAAATGTGAACATGTTAGATTCACTGCTTCGATTGCATTGGTTCGTCATTATGTAATGTGCCTTGAAAAATGTTTGAAGAAATTTTAGAGTTGGTAAGACCTCCTGCAAAGAAATGAGTATCGAAGAAAGCAGCTGCTCCAAATACGGTTGACCTTCCACCTCGCTACCTAAAAAAGATACATCACTTTGTGCACGATATATGGCAACATGAGTATGCGCAACCATGGAGCAAAGTCCGGAAGGTGTATGTCTCTTATAATCTTCACGGGTGGCAGTAGAAATCGACTTTGTGTGACAAACTGTGATTGTGTATGACTCCTATATTGCTTTTACCTCAAATTCCAAGCTGGTCAAATATCTTGAGCCTATTAGCGATACTCTGGCACGGATGCTGTACGATATGCACTTTTATGACGCTTCTAATGTTGAAGAGGTGAAGCAAAAGGAGATGAAGATGTCCAAGTTTAAGTCATTCACAATTTGCAGCATTGGAGATGTGCCGCAACAATGTGATGGGTAAGCTATGTTAATTTAGTGGAGTTTATTGATATTGTAAATAAGTGCACTTCTAATTTCTGAACTTATTTGCCCGACAGTACCTCTTGTGGAATCATTGTTAGCATTTCTTTGGATAAAGTTGACCCATCCAAGATCACCTATTACCAACTGAAGCTTGCTATAGAGGCTTTCAGGGGGGAGGCGTATATATGAGGTAAATGTGATAATGTTTCTCCATTGAATTCAGCCTTCACTTATCACTTGGGAATTCAATCTGAATTTAATTATTTTAAATTTTCTTTTATATGAATATGCAGACATGGAAGCTCTAGTGGAGCTGCTTTATATGGTGATCCATCCAGTTGATAGAGCTATTTGCTTTAGTTATTTTATGTAGCAATGTGAAATCATTTACAGGGCCTGTGGCCATGTTGTAAATGGTGATGGGTAATATTGTACAGTCGGTGGCAGTGGCTAATTGCCTTACATGGCACATAAACTGTATCTATTTTGTAGACATGGCAAATAAACTGTATCCATTTTGTAGACATGGCAAATAAATTATACTCATTTTGGAGTAGGAATATGCATCAATTTTCATTTTGTGAAATGAAATAAGGTAGTATGGCTAATCGATACCAATAGGGATGTACTTCTGATTCGGTTTTCAAATTGTGCTTTTGTTTTGGAGTTGTCATCATCGTTAGCATACTTATTGTTTACATTGTTTAGTTGATCTATTTCGTACAACTCGATATATAAACAGATCTATACTTTCTCTTTATGGAGGTATAGCAGTGGCCCGTCATTGTTATGCAATATATAGACAATATAGGGTTACAATGACATAATAAACAAACAAGTGGTGCACTTCTGAGTACCAGCAGATGCAAAATACATACAATAGGGTGACAATATTAGGTCAATATACAATACGCAAACATCCATTTCATACTACCTTAAATTTAGACATTCAAAATAAATCGCCACCCAACCCTAACAATACTATCCCACGAAGGGAAAACGAAGGAAACACATTCACACCACATCACCCACCACAACATGAAGCGAACCAGCACTTACCCTCACCCAGCTGCACAAACCTGCCAAATGAAAATTATTAGAGGCCCATCAAAAGATCCATGTCTTTGGCCTTCATCCATGCTGCATGCATGAGGCTATGGTGAGCCATTCCCTCTGCACCCATATTCAGCACCTGCTAGACACTGGCTACATCAATTTTGCTCCAATTGTAGTATGATGAGCCGATCGAAGCATAATCTTGGAACATCTCGAAGCCGTTGTTGAAACATTCTACCATTTCATGGTTATATTCTTTAGATTTTGTGAATTGTTGGACAATATATTTCTTTGTCTCTTCCAATTTTAACTTGAGGGACTCTTAACTCTTTACTATGACTTATTGCTTTTAGAGTTTGCTTCACTTCTCTAGCATATGCTTTGTTCAACTTGTTGGCCAAGTTTCCCATCACTTGGCCATGAATATCACATTTTCTCTCCCACCAATCTGTTGCCTTAGACAAATATTGGAGGTCGTGCTTCATGGCAAAGATTTTGTCAAGCCGATCATTGCTCTCAGCTTCACTTTCAGATGAAGTGGGATTGTCATTTGGAGTCAGAGGTGGAGATGGGAACGACACATGTCACGGCTGGTCTCTCAGGCAACTGACATGATCATTTGGTGGGCATACATCCGACATCTTTAAGTATCGGTGGGGACAATCCACAGCTCCAATCTGCAAAAAATAAAACGTTAGATTCAGTATGCAGTTTTTACTTATCAAAACTTGTAAACAACAATATAGTCAGCTTTATTGGAGAATGTTTGCTTTTGAGTAAGTTAAGAATAATTACCTTTCCCAAACCTCACGTTAAGAAGGTGTCTATGCTTCTGTTATATATAACAACTTGTCTAATTTATATTCCATTGAAGGAGTTAGTTAGATCTTTATAGTAAAGGAAATTGGGTATGTAGTTGGTACATTAATTTGATGGGATTGCACTGTACACCATTTACTCATTGGTTGTAAGCTAGAGAATTAGAATAACAGCAATAAATTGGATTACAAAGAAAAAAACAAAACCTTACTGGGAAATTGGAAATTGTGGATTTGAGGCAAAAAATGGAGTATGTAACTAAGCAATTTTTGAAAATTTGAAAAAAATACAAAATGAAATTGCAAAATTGGAAAATAAGAAAAATACCTTATTAGGAAATTGCCAAATTCCGAATTTATGCAAATTAGACAAAGATTGAAAATGACAAAATATGAAGAACAACGAAAATACGGAAATTCCAAATGACATAAAGGAAAACAACAAAATAGTAGAATACAAAATGAAGAGCGAAGCAATGTGTAAGGCAATAAAACATTATATGCCCGAAAAACACATACAAAGCACTGCAACTAAAATTAAAAATTTGGAAAAATACAAAAATTGCCACATAGAAATTTGGAACATAGGAAAAAGGAAATTAGGCAAATACGAAATAAGAAAATTGGAAAATTGGAAACCAATTGAAATAGCAAAAATGAGAAATAGGAAATTGGGAAATTCCAAATTACAAATATAGGAAAATAGTCACAATTGGGTAATAACTCCCGCCAAATACTCCATCCAATGAATATCGCCAATTACTCCCCCAATCCCTCTCACCAATTACTTACTCATTTACTCCAACTCATTAATACCTCCCTATATTAAACTTCAACCCAGTTGCATGAAGAGAAAACTTCCATCACATTAACTCTAGCTTGCAGCCATTACCTTCCTCACTCATTTCACTTACATCGCATTAAGGCCCAGTTTTCCCCAATTAAGTCCCACACTAACCCACAATAAATACCCAAAACCATGCACTCTAACCTCGCACCAAACCCAACGCTTTCAATTACTGAAGGAGGGAGACTGAAACACCAGTCAAGTTAGCAAATTCACTTACTGCAGACTTGGTCCATGGCCTGCAACAATGTCGAGGAAATACCATGTTTGGAAAAATCTCTTTGCAGACATAGATTCAAAATTTTTGGAGGGCTAAGCTAGATGGGGTGTCATAAAAAAGTGCACAATTCGCTCTATTATCATGCTGAGATGCATCTCCTACATATAAAGGGTATGAAAGTAAAAATTAAAAATGCCCCTGCCACTGCCACTGCAGTTATGGTATTCAAGGAATCTGACGAAATGGCCCAGTTGAAGCAAAAATAAGTGGAAACCAGATTCGAGATAATTCTCAAGTTTGCAAAAATAGTGGATTTAAAAGGAAACTGGGACAACATCACCGTGGGTAGGGTCATGAATTTCATGGGTCACGGTTGTAGCAATTGAAGAGTATGCAACTCCGAATATGTCAATAGTAGGAAATTTTTCACTTGTAATATGACTTTGGAGACTGTAAAATGTAGTGGAAACAGCCTGTAAAATGGAACTATGAGGTGGCCTCTATTTGTATTATGTAGCTATGGGGTCGCCTCTTGTTGTATTATGTAAGTTTCGAAATTGGATTTTATGGAATTATGATGCCTCTTTTTGTATTTATGCGTATATAGTTTGCTTTATCCCTGCTAGTTCAAACAATTACAGCGGCAATAACTCCACAATACATATGCGTATAATGGCAATATGATATCAATAAGAGCACAGTACAGTAGCAATAGGATCTTATTGTAGTAGGTACTGCATCAGACTCTACCATTTGATTGACTTATACATCCCTTAAAAGACATATGGCCTACATTACACACCTTAAATATGGACTCTATATACATAATTCATGCCTTACACCATCATCACATCCCCCTTAGATTACAAAAAATGACACCACAAAACCTCATGCTCCTTCCTCTTTCAACCCCTAAATTATCCATCAGATGCCTAACTCCATAATAGAATTGGTAGGGGAGAGCGGCTCCAGGAAGACG
>NC_024128.1:18879361-18907628 GCF_000346735.1 Prunus mume
TTTTTTAATGAAGACGTATAAATTATTAAACACGACGGTCTTTTTCATGGTACCGACGTTGTATATAGACGACAACGTCGTCCATATAAATTACAGTGTCGTAATTAATGACCCCATCATTTTTTCCACGTCGTTTATTTTCAAAATATGACGTATAAATTCTGTAATACGGCTCTCATTTATTTGGAACCGACGTTGTTTATTCATTTCAACGTCGTCTAAGTAAATACATACGTCGTAATTAATGAACCTGACATCTATTTCCACGTCATAATTCGTAGAAAAATCGAAGTGGAAAATATATTTTACGACGGTATTTGAAGTCCATTAAACTTGTCGACGTTAAGATATATGCATTAGACGACGTCAATTTTTTAAATGAAGACGTATAAATTATTAAACACGACGGTCTTTTTCATGGTACCGACGTTGTATATAGACGACAACGTCGTCCTTATAAATTACTGTGTCGTAATTAATGACCCCATCATTTTTTCCACGTCGTTTATTTTCAAAATATGACGTATAAATTCTGTAATACGGCTCTCATTTATTTGGAACCGACGTTGTTTATTCATTTCAACGTCGTCTAAGTAAATACATACGTCGTAATTAATGAACCTGACATCTATTTCCACGTCATAATTCATAAAAAAATCGAAGTGGAAAATTTATTTTACGACGGTTGTGGGAAATGTTGTGACGTAGTAGGTGTCAATAACGTCGTCTATTATGATTGTAAAGACGTCGTATTTATATTTGTCATCTGTTTCCTTTTTAACGACGTTTTTTTTGTTGGAGTTGGTCGTCTATTCTCATCCTCGATTGTTTTTTATGTCTTTTTGCAGCACAAAGACGTCGGTTTTTATTTTTTGATGACGTTTTTTGTTTTAACAACGACGGTTATTCACCGTCGTGGTTTTGTTGTGGAAAAGATGTCGGTGGATTCCACGACGATTTGAAAACAGAATACACGACGGTGAATTCCCGTCGTGGTTTTCCTTTTTTGTAGTAGTGCACCTTGTTAATACATATTCTACGACGTTTATGATCCCTATCGACATGCAAAACAAGTATTAACGTATGTAAATGTGAAAAGAATGCAGTAATTACAAAAATAAGTTTCGCTGTTTGCAGGGGCGAAGCCACACTGGGACCAGTGTGGTCCCGGGCCCCCACTCAAGTTGTTTTATATTTTAAAAGTAATATGCTGTTATGTATTTGTATATGTATATTATTTCAAATACTTTATGTTTTGATATGTACCCACATGTACTGTGGCGGATTTATTAAAGCACAAGGAGGTAGTTCAAATTGCGCCCTTGCTCAGCTAGTGGTGATGCACTCCAGGTGTACAGATTACCTTATTTCCATTTTCAACATTTAAGTAAATGTCTTTGTCCTTTGACTTTAATTTATTTTTATATTACTCTGTTTACTTAAGTTTACAATGTAAATAAGGAAGTACCCTCTATTTGAATTCAAATAAAAATACTAGAAAATCAAATTCTCACCAAGTCAAAATATGAAAAATCGATTTTAGTGTAAAATACGATTTAGGCTAAAAATGATGGCTCATTAAGTCAATATATACTTGATACTAAAATCCCATAAAATCAAGTTTTCTTATTTCATGTGTAAGGAATAAAAGCTGCCAAAAATTATCTTGAGAAAATGATTATTCCGAAAAACCATTTTTCATACTTAGTCAATATTTTTTCATGTATGATATGAATGCATAAAGGGGCATAAGGTTGTTTTTAATTTGGGAAATTTTGATTTTTTTTTCCTTTCTATTGGATTTAATGGGGAAAAAGCTTTAAAGATATTTGCTAAATCACTACTCTTTGTCTATCTCTTGCAATTTTTCTTGCTTAGAATGTATTGTCTATCCCTTTGTCGAGAACAATTATGATTGCAACCAATAAGCGATATAATTCTTGACATATGTGATATATATACACTATTTTTTGTATGTATTATGAGTTTGAATTTTTTATTCTTTATATTTTGTAAGAGGCCCCCGCACACATAAAATCTTGGCTTTGCCACTGGCTGTTTGCAGTTGGATAATTGGGTACTCTGTAGAATAAGAACATTGATAAGAACAACAAAAGATGTGAAACTCAAAATCATATGTCGAGGATCCTCTATCCCCGCAGCCCCAGATTATAAATGGGGAAGGCATCGAGATGGAGATGCAGATGAGCACCCTTTTTGATCCTATGGTGGAGTATAACAACAAATACTCAATCATGCAAAATGTGGTGTATCACATAATGGCATGGTTCATAGCCAACTGTAAGCAGTCCCCATGAATATAATGCCCCGTTATCCAAATATTGGGCACCCACAAGCAATTGGTGCTAGAGCTTCATCCATGCCACTGTTGCCAGGCAGTCTGCTCGAGTCTAGATACATTGATGAATCAACTATCCATCCTGACGACCTGTACACCTTTAAGGCATTTGAAAGAAGTCCCTACGGTACTTACCAAAGGCAATTCCCACAAGTAGAGAATTTTTATCCCTATTTAGAGTAGCTTCCGTGGTTGATCGATGGCATTGACTAACTTTCGTTGATGCTAGGGTTTAGGATTTGGTTACGTAGTAAATCTTTATAATCTTTTTCTTGGTAGTTTTCTCAACTATCTAAACGAAGTTATATTATTTGAGAATTATAATTATGCCATGTACATGTACACATGGACGGACTCAAGATTTCAAAATGAGGTGGGCTAAATTTATCTTACGTACAAACCTACTAAAAGGATAGATTACTCGACGGTACAAGTGAATTTTATTGATAACAAAAAATACACAGGGGGACATAATGAGCCCCTCAAAATGTATCTAATACGTACAACCCTAATAAAAACAACATTCAACTAAAAGAAAAAAGCCGTTAATTTTTTTAATACAAGTGATAGTTTAAAGGGGGAGGAGGTTTCTCACACACACATATACTAATAAATAATATATTCATAATGATGTGGAGAGATTAATAAAAAATATACAAGCAATTAATAAATAATTTTGTGAGTACAAAATTAAGCAAAATTAAAGAGTTGTAGATGATTTTGGTGGTGTGAAAATTTTGAAGAAATAGTGGGTTTTATAGGGAAAATTGAATAGTACAAAAACTTTATTAATTAAAAGAAAGAAAATTGAAGTTAGTAGTAATTTTCAAAAATTTGTCATTGGTATTAATTGCACTAATAGTATTGAATCATGCTTGAGTAGTTGGAGCAGCTTCAATGAATGTGAGTATTACTTTTTAAAAACTAACCGTTGGATGAGCAAAGGTTGGTTGGGTGCATGGGCGCTGATGAGCGAGTAGATATAGCAACTACATTGATGAGTAAGTAGATATAGCAGTTGCACTGAGGAGAGTGAAGCAGCTGCTGAGAGGGGGGTGTGTGAGGTGCGCTTGGGTGGGATGGGATATTAATGTTGGGCTATAAAAATCAAATCATCTGAGCTATAGCCCAAGTTAGCATGTGCATAGTTCCGTCCCTGCATGTACATGAGGCCTTTAATTGGTTGCTCTTTTATTATGAATTTACAATTGTATGAAAACTAATTTATGAAAGCCTATTAATGTAGCCCTTTTGTGATTAAATAAATCATGCAATTAGCTTTTTTTTTTTAATCTTTTAAATTGTTGATGCGACTTGGAGCTTAGCATTGTTTTTTTTTTTTTTTTCTCCTTTCAGAATCATGGAAACAAACAAACGAAATCCATGTTCTTCATTCGGCATTTTTTTCCTCAAACTCCCACATATACACAATTATCCAAGCATGGGCCGGCTGGATGAGAAAACCATATAAAAGTTGAGGCAACTTCTATGGTGCACCTGGCGCATGGGTGCGCCATTTGTCCTTTACGAAGCATGTGTAGTGCACTGTGCACATGCTAATTGATTCGTAAAAAAAAATAGAAGAGAACCTGCTATAACAGGTCAAGGTAATAGGTTTTCTCGTGGGCCTTTCTACGCTATAGCATCTCTCCATCTCAACCCTAATCCCTCATCTCATTTGAGATTTTTTTCAGAAACGAAAAAACTCCCACTCTTTTATCACTTTGTCGACAGAGACCAACAAACAACCTATCTCACACGTTGACTCCTCTATTTCTTCACGGCAGTGACCGAATCTTCCTCCCATATACATATTGATAATCTCTCTCCTCTCGCTCGACAGTAACAAAGGTTTGATGCAAACTACGTGCGGCATCTTCAATCTCAACCCATGTATAATATCTCACTGTTGTATATTCGATTTAAGATTCACTGAAAACCCCATCCCTCAGCAACAATTATTTTCCTTGGTTTTTTTTCATATTTCATTTTTATTATCTTCCATTTCTTGTTTAGCCTAATATTTTTTGGGTTTTATGTTGTTCAAGTTTTTTGTTGAATTTTTTTGGCATTCCAAGTTTACTTTATTATTAGTTGGATTTGCTCTCAACATCTGCTTGGTATGCAATTTTATATTTAGATTCCATTTTTTGGCAGGCCAGTTTGAAGTTCTGGAACTTATTTCTTATCATTCATATTATACGATTTATGCCTGGAAATAAATATTTTTCATAATTTTTGAAATTTCCATTGATATTATTTTTCTTTGTGTTGAATATGAATGGCGCTCCTCAAGTTCATATTGAATGTTGAAATTTCCATTCATATTTTTCATATCGTTAATAATAAGTTTGGTGGTGATTTTGGTGGCTTTTTTTATTTTAATAATGTACTTGCGTATGATATGGATAATGAGTGAATTTATTTGGGGCTGCTGCTTTTACTAGCACAAAACAAATGCTTGCATGTAGGATTTTGTTTGAGTTATTGTCTTCTTCCATGCGTGAACCAGAGCAGAAACTTAGTGCAATTGTTTCAGAACACAAGTTTCTGATGTGTGGTGCATTATGCTATTAAGACCATAAATAGTGTCACTGACTAGCAAAAATAAGAGAAGAAATTGTGTTGTAGTTTGTGATGTTTGTGTGTACTATCTAAATAATAAGACAACTCATGCAATGCAGACAAATATTTCTAATTCTGGTAGTCTCAGAAAAAAGTGAAGCGATGCAATTTCTGTTAGAAATCAATTAAAGGCCAAGTTTTGGCAAGTGATTGCGTTTCTCGTGTTGAGTTTAGTTTATTTCTGTTTGTCAATTGCATTACTATTAAGTACTTGCATAAGTAACATTATGCAATTGCTTGAGGACCAATATGCAATTCCTTATGTAATTCTTGTTGCTTTTTAATGTTTGATCACTTTTATTGTTTTTTTTTCACTGTTTTTTGTCTATTACGCTTTGCATGCTTCAGGTTTTTCTTGTTTATGTTTCCTGGCTTTTGTATAAGCCTTAGTTTTACAGTATGTCTAACCTCTTTGATATTCTTTCTATTTTGTGTAAGATCTCTAATTTGATGTCAAGAAATGATTTTTCATTCTCTGTTTGACATAGAGGCTGGACCAAACTATTGGTTAAGGCTATGTTTTAGGGTAGTTTAGTTCAATGGTCATACAAGGATATCTTCCAATTTGAATATACTTTAGGGGAGTTTAGTTCAATAAATCTGTTTTTATTGAAATACCTCTCTCGTTGAATCTGATTTTCAATGGATCATGACATAGTGTTGTTTTTCATAATAATCATATTCGTGTTATAATTATATCCATCAAATATGTTCTTGATGTTAGAGTAATACATATGATTGAATTTTTTATATTAGAGTAATACATAGGATTCACATTCTATATTGTATTTTGTAACATAACTGAGAATAATGACTTTTATTTTATGTTTTATGTAGGTGTTCAATGTGTTTCCCATTGGATGAGACTTGTTGAGACTGATCTTTATATTCTATATTTTACGTTGTAACCTATAATGTTTTGAAGACAATTTGGTTTAGACAGCCCTTTTTTGTTGGATTTTTGGTTATGTATTTAAAGTTATTTAATTTATGCTATTGTAAGTAAATGCAATTGCTGCGCCAGGATATACCAGTTACAGATGAAAAATTACAAATTACCTGGTCTTGTTATTTTGTAGTTGTACATCATTTTGAATGTAGAGTTCTCTAATAGAAAGCAAATTTTGCGCATATTTCATTCGTACTGATATTGGAGACAATCCAAGTATTGTTTCTTTTTTATAAAAATATATTTTGAATATATTAATAATACAAAATAATGGTCTATCATCAATTATGGCGCTATGAGGTTTGCCATTAAGTTGCAAAAGTTGTAATCGCCTAAACTTAGAAACCAACTTGGATTGGCAATGACTATCCACAAAATACCACGACTTAAGAAATTTCCAAATAGGGAGCTACTAATTGCATATATAAATGACATTGCAAACTAATAAATGCAATTATTCTATCTTCATTCGGCAATTGCAAATTACTTATAAAATCTCACTTGGAATAGGTAAACAAAAGGAGATAATATGGGAGGAGTTAAAGAGTGGATTGGCAACATAATGAGCAATTCCCAAACCAGGAATCATAAATTGCATGTTTTTCAATTGCAATTACCGTTGCCTGTTTGGCAATTGTATTACCGTATGCAATTATTTCTGCCTGTTTGGCAAGTGCATTATAGTAAGCAATTATCATCGCCTGTTGGCAATTGCATAGTATGTGAAACATGTTCAAATTTCTCCCAATGCCTTGGTACTTGGCTGTATAAATGTGGTCCTTATTTTTGTAAACACAAGTGTTTACAAATTTATGGATACACGTTACAAGTTTATGGAACATGGAGTTCCAAAATATTGTAAAAGAGGTCCGTAATACTGTAAACCCTTGTGTTTACAAGAATAAGGACCACATTTACAACGTTAAAGTCTACTCTTACCTTATCACTGTAAGAGGGATCCCTTCAATTGTAAATCAGGATATTACAATGCTATGGATAAGGAAGAACCTCAAACTTGTAATCATGGTGCAAAAAATTATAAATGAGAACCCAAATATTGTAATGTACAAGATTAAGGATCTGCGTTACGAATTTATGGAGAGCTTACATCCAAAGCACTATAATACGAGTCCTTAATGTTATAAACCATTTCATTTACAAGAATAAGTATCAATTTTACATCTCCAAGGTCCATCATTACCTTAACCATGTAATAAAGGTAATTTCTATTGTAATTTATGATATTACAAGTTTATGGATACACTTTACAAGTTTATGGAACATGGAGGTCCAAAACATTGTAAAAGAGGTCCTTAATACTATAAACCCTTGTGTTTATAAGAATAAGGACCACCTTTACTTCTCCAAAGTCTACCCTTACCTTTTATTGTAAGAGGGATCCTTTCAATTGTAAATCAGGATATTACAATGCTAAGGATAAATAAGAACCTCAGACTTGTAATCATGGTGCAAAAAATCATAAATGAGAACCCAAATCTTGTAATGTATGAGACTAAGGATCTGCGTTACGAGCTTATGGAGAGCTTACGTCCAAAGCATTGTAATACGAGTCCTTAATGTTATAAACCATTGCATTTACAAGAATAAGTACAAATTTTACATATCCAAGGTCCACAATGACCTTAACCATGTAATAGAGATCCTTTCTATTGCAATTTATGATATTACAAGTTTATGGATACATTTTATAAGTTTATGGAACATGGAGGTCCAAAACATTGTAAAAGAGGTCCGTAATACTATAAACCCTTGTGTTTACAAGAATAAGGACCACGTTTACTTCTCCAAAGTCTACCTTTACCTTATCATTGTAAGAGGGATCCTTTCAATTGTAAATTAGGATATTACAATGCTATGGATAAGGAAGAACCTCAAACTTGTAATCATGGTGCAAAAAATTATAAATGAGAACCCAAATCTTGTAATGTACGAGATTAAGAATCTGCGTTACAAGTTTATGGAAAGCTTACGTCCAAAGCACTGTAATACGAGTCCTTAAGGTTAAACCATTGCATTTACAAGAATAAGCACCAATTTTACATCTCTAAGGTCCACAATTACCTTAACCATGTAATAGAGATCCTTTCTATTGTAATTTATGATATTACAAGTTTATGGATACACTTTACAAGTTTATAGAATCCAAAATATTGTGAAAGAGGTCCTTACCCTATTCTTATACAAGGGTTCCTTGTTGTTGTAAATTATGGTATTACGAGATTAAGGATCGCTTTTACAATGTAATGGAACGACTATGTCCATTTTAGTATAATACGAATCCTTAATGTTGTAACAACCACCTTGTTGACAAGGATAATGACTCAATTTCCTACTCCAAGGTTCATTCTTACCTTAACATTGTATTGGGGGTCATTTCCTTTGTAAATTACGATATTACAAGATTAAGGATCTCTTTTATAACTTTATGGAACCCCTCTGTCCATAACAATATAACGGAAGTCCTATATGTTGTAAACTCCCTTGTTTACAATGGCAAAGACCAAATTTATTCCACCAAGGTCCACTCTTACCCTATTCTTATACAAGAATAAGGACCCAATTTACTTTCCTAATGTCCCAAGTTACCTTAATATTGTACTAGATGTCTTTATCTTTGTAAATTATGATATTACAATATTAAGGATGGGTTTTATACTCTTATGGAACACACCTGTTTAACATAGAGTAGTACGAGACCTTAATATTGTAAACGTTTGTGTTTATAAGTACAAGGACCCAATTTACCTTCCGAATGTTCCACTTTACTGTTTGTCAATTGCAATTTTGAACTTACTATTTGTCAATTGCATTATTTAGTTTCAATTTCCCACTAACTGTTTGTCAATTACAAGATTACAGATGGGTTTTACAATTTTATGAAACACAGCTGTCCAAAACAGATGTCCAAAATGGACGGGTTTTACAATTTTATGGAACACAACTGTCCATAGCTGTCAATTACAAGATTACGGATAGGTATTGCAATTTCAAACTTATGGTTTGTCAATTGCATTATTCTTGTTTAATTTCCAACTCACTGTTTATCAATTGCATTATTTCCTTTAACTCTTAGGTGAGCCAATCTATCAATATTATTCTTGTTCAATTTTTAACTCACTCTCTCAATCACTTCATTGTCTTTTTTTTGTAATGAGAAACATAATTTCATTAATAAGAGAACAGAACAATACAAGGGACAAGTTGTCCACTGGTCTAGCTATACTAAGTAAACAACTTAACAAAGATACAGGGCACTAGACGAACAAAACTTGTAGTTGACAGCAGAATTCCAATAATACAATATAGCTTGAATGGAACAATCCTTAAATTCTGAAGATACCAACAGCCAAAGGGAATCCCAAAAACGAAGCCTATCCCATAGAAGATCCACCTCCACATCCCTTGCTCCCTTCCAAAGTTTAAAACATATGCCTAAATATTGAAATTTGAACTAAGCACTTTTTCAACCACAATCTCTGTCATTACTTCCACAATCTGTTCATCAACAAAAATAATTACAGACCCATGTACCTATACATAGTTCACAATAAACAACTGGGGAAGACATTTCTCAGAAGCACTGGATGAAAACTTATAATGGCTATTAAATATTTGTTAACAGGTTCTACTGACCTTGTTGCCAAGCTAATACTAATGAATGTAATAAAGGAAAAGGATAACACAATGAGTTGAATGATAGGATGGATTCTAACTTGTGACTGAAAGATTGGTCAATCTTGCAAAAGAAAAAAAAAAAAAACCAAACCATGACATATGTTGAAAGAAGATAGGGAAATCGATAGCAAAATCTCAGATTTTGCATGCAGTTTAACAGCAGAAATATATTTTCCTAGATTCAATATACACAAATCAATACTCATTGCTAGCAACTTCAGTCCTAAATGGTCATTCCAACTTTATTCCTAAATCGTTTCAGCTCTAGTTCTTTTATGGATAGCAAAAAGACCCATCTAACGTGTGAATTACCACTTACAATATGACAATACCCCTAATCCTTTGACACTAACTCCCACTTCACCAACTGCACTTATTTCCCTCTCCTTGGCCTTGCCATAAAAATTCTCATATGAGCTTCTCAACCTTTCATCTATTGGGACTACTTATCCTAATTAATAACAAATTCACAATAATAGATCTATGCCAGTCATAAAATTTGAGTTTCTAGAACAGCTATGTCACAAAACAGGACCAGGGGAATCAAAACAAACCAATTATCAAATTTAAACAAAAAATCACATTAGCAACAAACAAAACCTAGCTATCAAAAAAAAAAAAAAAAAATACCATAAACCAAAAGATAAAAGGAATAGAAAAAGCAAACTGACCTTTGATATTGGAAAAATCCCCAACTTTCTAGGGTTTGAATTGATGACAGAGAGGAGCAGAGAGGTAGACAGAGAGAGGGGGACGGAGAGAGAGATGGACAGAGATAGAGAAGGAGCAAGAGATTTAAGATCTTCTCAATTTCATCCACAAAATCAAGCGATTCACAGGTAGGGGAAGAGAGGGGGAGATGAAAGAGAGAGTTGGTGGGATTGCCTCAGCAGTTCAACATCTTCTTTGCCCTTCTCCCTTTGTATTGTTCTATTTTTCTTTTCTTTTTTTGTTTAATTTTTATTTTATTCACTTTTACCTACAGCAACCCTTTTAACCAGTTACCAGCATTCAATGGTGTGGATTTAACCCACATCTCCACTTACTCATCCAATGGTTGATAATTTGGGCGCATGGATACAGCCCATGGTAGAATTTTCCTAAAAGTTGAAACCCACAAAAATCCAAGGTTTACCTGTCAAATAAGAAAAGAGACCTGTTTGATGAAGATTAACTACTTCACTTAATAAGGTACCACACTTGTTGGATAAACGTCATCAAGCACATTCAAACAAAGAAAAATAAAGCAATGAATCTGAATTTCTAAGAGCATCTCCAAGGGAGATATCAAATACCATACATCAAATTTAAATTTGATGGTTGATGTTGTAATTTGACATCTTACACAGCTTTACACTTCACCTAATATGTCAAATTAAATTATTATTTTATTACATTTTAGTGTTGATTCATTTTTAGTTAAAAAGAAAAGAAAAGAAAAAATAATTAAATATTCATTTGACATCTTACTTTTGAGATGTCAAAAATAACATCTCAACCTCCAGTCTTTATTGCACATCAGCTTTGACACATCGGTTGGAGTGATATGAGATGTTATTTATAGCTATTAAATGTCTATGTGGCACGTCTGACACATCGGTTGGAGATACTCTAAGAGATATTGAAATTAAGCTGTCAGGCAAAAGCTGAAAAGAAGAGATGGCATGCAGCTGCCGCTGGGCAACTAGGCGTGCAGAGATGCAGAGATGCAGCATGTTGTTTTTTTTATGCGCAGAGATGCAGCATGTGATTCCCTAATCACTATTGAGTTTTGTAGTTTGGAAAAAAAGAAAAAGAAAAAAAAAGTGAAAATAGTTGTCTCCTTTATGGCATTTGCAGAGATGCAGGTGCAGCATGTGATTCCCTAAGTACTAGCTGAAGAATTAAAAGAGGAAAAAAGTAATAAAATAAAATTAAGTCACACACTCTCTCTATAAAACAGAAAGCCATATTCACAACATTGATAAGTTTTCATCATCAACTTAGAACTCTCTAGCTCTTTGGTGATCTGTTTGGCCATAAAACTAGAAAGAAAATCGCACCTCAAGCTGCTAAACTCCAAACAAAACCCAAAATTCAGGTAAAAAATTCATTCAAGTTAAATATTGCAATGCGTTTTTCTTTAATTTTTGCATACTTTGATCGCAACATTTATTACCAAAAACAAGAAAAAAGTATTGATATCACATTTGTTTCCTGGGTATCAATTTCAGTGAGTTAGAAGAGATTCAAGAGAGAATCATCCTATTTGAAGGAGTGATTATGTTAATTATTTATAAGGGATTTGCTCTTATGTATGCAACCAAGAATCTCCAACTTCCGTTCATACAAGTATACTGTTACTTATGGCTATGGAGTCACAAGCATTTTGGAATGGGCGGTTTCGGAAAAGAGGTACTATGTTTGAAACTTTAAAAGAATGTTTATTATTATTATTATTTTTTTATGGTTTTTTTGGAATAATAAATAAATTTTTTTAGACTATATTTTTTAGGGAATACTTGGATTAAGTGTAGTTCATCGCTATCTTGTTTTAGTTCTTGATTACGATATGCATATTAAATATTATCAAATCATAAGATTAAGACCATATGGGAATGAAATTGGTGACGATTTCTACAAGAGGGTTGGTTTACTCTGTCATAGTTGGAAATGAGTTTTGTTTTGTTTTGTTTTTTTTGTTTTTAATATATATATATATATATATATATATTTTTTTTTTGTGTGGGTCAAATAGCTATAAACAAAAATACCGTGAAGAACCCGAAAATTTTCAAAATCTGAAATTGGAACTATTTCAGTTTCTCACTTTCACGCACTGTCTCTGACTGAATTCAACTTGTCGTTTCGCTCTCTCCCGCCCTCTCGCTCGTTGAATTCACCTATCTCCTCCTTCTTCACTCGCAGTTCTCGCTCTCTCTCTCTCTCTCTCTCTCTCTCGTTGTCTCTGTCGACTGCCATTCTCACGGCTGACACCTTGTCCTTCAGGTCTTAAAGTCCACGTCAAAGGTAAGAACTTCAATCCTATTCATTCAGTTATGTTTCTAAATGTGCACATGAGGATTTACATGAGGAAAAATCCTAAGCGTGTTGGGTTTGTAACAAATTGATTTGTATGAGGGTTTAGGGTTCCTCTTTGATATTGTAATTATTTTGTCTGGGTAGATGGAATTTGGGATGCTAAACCAGAGATTCGAGGGTCTTGCCGTTGGCCTTGGACAGACATTTTTACTAGCTATAATTTGTTCCTTCAAGGGTGTGTGAATAGTCAAACGTTGTTAGCTACAAAATCCTAGCCTTCTTCCTTCCAGTGCGTTTTTGTTTATGTGAATGTCAACTACTTGAATACTAAAGTATGAAAGCATAATCTTAACCTAATATTCTACATTAGCACCTTTAATTTAATAAGTTTCAAATCAAGTTAGGCAAAGTAAAAAGTGGCTTTAACAATTTCTTTAGTTCTTTGGATTAGGAAGTTTGTTCTTGTGTATCACTTCCGTGAGGAAGATGACTCTATGTGTGTTTTGTTTGGCAGTTTTGGATCGATGGGCTACAAATGGACGTAGGTCATTTAGATTTTAGTGCTGCTTTGACTATTTTTGTTCTACTTATGCTTTTTTCTGAGTCTCGGACAATTTCTTCTTGCTGTTATTAATTAATGAAATGACTACACTGCTTATTTATTGGGTAAACAGCTTGAAATGGGATCTCTCTGTTTCAAAGTTTGAAATGGTGGGCTGTGGTTTTAGACTTGTCACATTTAATCTCCAATGAAAATATTTGATTCTTTGGATGGGTAATGAAATACTGTCGGTCGATGAAACAAAGCATGCAGTGTTAAGTGTAGCTTTATCTCTGAAAAGGAAAAAAAATTATTGAATAATGACATGATATATCATGTGACATATTTATCTAATATTGCTAATTCATGCATAATGCCAATATACATTTACTAACAAAGTATGCTCTACTTGCCCAAAAAAAATTATGTACCAATTGTTTCAATGATAAACTAATTTCTAGTATGAACATGTTTATCAAAGTTATTGTTACTGTATTAAGGTTGAAGGATATTCCAAGCCACAATGAAGACCAAGAACAAGTCCATTGAGGTTGAAGCATCTGATGAAGGTTCCCGTTAGCTGAAGATCGCACGTGCAAAGCCTACGAAAAGTAAGTCTTTAGTGGCTACCTCAAGCTCAAAAAAATGGATGCCAGCAAAACGATTCTCTGGTCCTATGGGTAGTGGGGTGTTTGGTGTATGTGTGTTCATAACAAAGGACCGAAATCCTTGTTTACCCTTGCTTCACGTAGAATTGGAGGAACATATCTTGTTCAAGGTATTCTTATTTTATTTTTCAATTTGCATTCCTCACTTTGGAATAAATTGTAAATAAGTGGGTCACAATCTAATTGAGATGAATGATGTTTTTGGTTTTATGCAGCTTACTTTAAAACAAATAAGAGGGTGTGGAAACAATGCCAAGTGTGCTACATGGTATAACACAACAATGCACGACACTGTGAAAGCGAAGGTCAAAGAAGTTGGCTTTTTTCCCTTTGTGTCAATATTGAGGCATGGAAAGAAAAGGGATAGGCCACATGTGGCCTTAGCTGAGAGATGGTGGGACACTACCCACACATTCCACTTCGATGAAGTTGGAGAGATGACGATGACCTCCATGAACTTCGCAGGAATCACAGGATTGCGTGTTGGTAGGAAGCGATTAAGGTACGACTTGGAGATTTACAAAAATAAGAACAAGCTGGTTAAATTGTTTGGGAAACCAATTGCAGATCTACTAGTGGGCGAAAGGAGAGTGCCGTATGAAAGCCTTTCTACCTCGTACTGGAAGAAGATTCCCAAAGATGATAAATAAGCCGACCAAATTGCAAGGGCATTTTTACTATGCTTGATTGGCTCCTCATTCCTAAATGATAAGAGCCAATATGTGAGTATGCACTACGCCCCAAGTCTAGAAATAGTCTCAGACATTGGTAATTATGATTGGGGTGGTGCAGCTTTGGCTTGCTTGTATAGATCAATGGATTCTTGTTCCAGGGGAAGGTCCTCAAGCATGGGCGGGTATTGGAGGGCATGGGAGGTTAGTGTAATCGAATTGGATGTCCCCAAAGTGCAGCAGACTTTTTTGCTTAAATTGCTAATTTGTATAGTTGTTTTGTATAGGTATGGGTCTGCAAGTACCTAAAGCCTTTTGCTTTAGCAATGCCCAATAGGACCTTGAACACGTGGCCCCAAGAATTAAGGTGGTTAGGTGCAAAAGCAAAGTGAGACTTGCACCATCAGTTGGTAAGTTTTAGAGTCATGATCCGACATCTAATAAATGATTTATGAAGCATTTACTCTTGAATCGAGATTTTATTACTAAAAAAATATATCATACGCAAAGATAACCAATTTGTATCGCAGGTAAATTGTAACCCATGGGGGACCAATGAATCTGAGATGCCGGAAGAAGTCAAAAATACCATGCCTGCAATTCGTAAACGAATCCTACTCGAGGGATAAGCTGGTTTTGCCTGGTATTTGGGAGAGCGAGTCGCTATGCAAAACTTAGGCAGCACAGAACCTTGAGTACCAAAAATTTAACCGAGGACAATGCTTTCCAATTATAAGCTCACTGATGAGTCAGAAGTCGAGGAAGCACTTAATTGGTACCCAGCTTTGGAATGGCTTGCACATTCATCCGACTATGGCAAGTACAGAGATGAGTACATAAGGTACCGGCACTATGACGAATTACGTGAAGTGGTAGGTTCTACACTGAACACGTGTTATGTACTTACACTTCCTGCATTAAATTTATTTTTTTTCTTTTCTAAAAACTAACATGATACCTCAATTCCACAGGAAGGACAACATACAACTCTCGAAGGTGCAAATATAAGGGTTGGAAACGTCTCTCCTTAGGCATACTCAGTGTGAATACCAAGCTGGGCCTTAAATAATGGAAGTCAACTAGTGTGTATACCCCATGGACAAGATAGCGCTGGTCTACCATTACCTAATGGTGTAACGCATGTAAGTAGTTTCCATTGCATAATTTTTTTTTTCTAATTGATGGCTTCTAGTGGTGATTGTTGTAATTGCATGTGCCTGAATGTAGGTAACTGCTCAAGTTGCAACCGAGATTTTGGAGCTGAATGCTGGGTTGAATGCCTTACTATTTTCAACTTCATTGGAAGCAAGCATAGAGATCAGGCGCCTATGGCAAGAGATTGTGAGTCAGTTCAGCTTCATTTCATAGTGATTTCATAAAATTAAAGAACATCACCGATATTATATTGAAATAAGAGACCAAGAATGAACATGAACGATGTTATATTGTAATTGGAGATATTGAAGAACACCAAGGGGACAACCATTGCAAGTGAAGATATTGGTCAAGACATCTTAGATGATGATGCATTACATGTAAGTTTGTTAACTCCATTGTCCCATTCGATTTATAAGATGTTCAATTTTACAATTTGTTTTATAATATGTTAAATTTTGCAATGCAAACTATCATCTCACCCATGTGCAAAACAAAATTGAAGAAGATTGATTATTTATATGTGTCAATGTTTCACTATATGTAGGAGTTTTGCTCAAAATTTAAACACGACATAGTTAGAAAAGGAAAGAACAAAATTGTGGTACCACAAGAGCATGAAGAAGATGAGGAAGAGGAAGAGGAGGACGAAGAGGAAGGAGAACAGGAAGAAGAACAAGAAGAAGAAGATGAAGAAGAACAGGAAGAAGAAGAAGAGGAAGAACAAGAGGAAGGTGAAGACGAAGCTTGGATCCAAGAGGATGAGGTTGGGGATTGTTGATTCAATTCCTAACAACTAAAATGAGTTATTAAAAACAACAACTTTAATTCTCGCAAGTGCACGAACTGTTTATAGTATAGCTTATGTAAATACGAGGTCGATCCCACAGAGAATGGTAACTTGGTTCCAAGCTAAATTACTTAGAATGCTAGAAAAACATAGAACAAAGAAACTGACTAACTAGCTAAAGGCAAGGTCAAATTCAACAATGCCTCTTGCTAATTACTCAAGGTCTAGGACAGAATCCTAGCACCACACACGCACTCGAAATGGGGGGTTTTGTTGTTGAAATGAAAAGAAGAACGTGAAATGAAAGTGCTCGAAAGTAAACACTGGCAGCAATCAAAAAGTTGTGAAACAAAGATTGAGAGGTGTTAGAGCCTTGGAATCTACCACTAGTCTTCCTATCCAAGTTATGAATGCATAGAAATTGACTCAAGCTTCATCAAAAATAGATTATCGCATACAAGCCTATGGTATCTAGGTGCAGGATGCATGATTCTCCTAAGACATGTGATTATGCATGGTATCTACACAACACGTAATCTCTAATATGCAACCTAAGCATGGTATCTACTTAGAATAAAGCATACAAGAGTCATTAAGCTCCTTGAGAATATGATAATCACACAAGTCCTAGAACATGTAAATGGATTAGTTAGACATAACTATGAGTACAGAACATAAGAAATACATAGATAGGATAAAGAGAGGAGAAGAACTAGATGATGGCAGCAAGGAATTCCCAGGACAGCTCCAGCTCTCTTCTCTCTTTGTGGTGAATCTGAATGTGTGTTTGAGAGTAATGGATAAAGTGAATGTGTGTGTCTGCCTATATCCCTTGAATGAGTGAGCAGCTCTCTATTTATAGAGAGAAATTTCGTCCTCCCCTTTGGCTGGTGAAGCACACCTCTCTTAGCTGCTCCCAACTGCTCCCTTCTGCCCATGCTTGCCACTTGCTCCAGCTGCCCATACTTGCCAACTGCTCCAGCTTCCCAATACATGCTTTGGTATGGTTTCTTTATGGAAAGCTTGACTTTTGTTCATCTTTCTGAGTTTCTGAGCTGATTTGACTCCCATGTATGGCTGCCCATGCTGAGCACATGGCTCTAGGGATGTAGATGTGATGGCAGCCAATCATGACATTTCTGTGACCTTGGTTCAGTCTTTGACGTGCTAAGGGCTCCAGATTTATCCAATTGGGCTGAAATTTGGATATGTTATAATAGACACCCATTGGAACAACTTCTATCAAGGATGTCTCCTCATCCGACCTGTGTAAGTTGCTGAAATGAGGCCTGCAAGATGACCTACGAAACTGGACTGACAAGGAGTGTGGCCCAAATTGGGTTTGTCTTTAAGCCCATATTCCTCTTATCCCAATCAGCCCTTAACAAGCATGGATTGCATCAAATGTGATCTCTTGCTGTCTTAACCTACAAAACACACAAACATAGGTAAGAGACTCAAAATAAAGAGAAGCTAAACAAAATTACTAAGCAAAGAAGGCATGCAAATGTGTGAAATTATGACCTTATCAGGGATGAGGATGAGGACGAGGATGACGACGAGGCCACAGCTAAGGGTAATGCGGATGCAGAACAACACTCCACAGACCAAAAACACAAAGGTGATAAAAGTATTCATTCATGTACCCCAAAGAGAAAGAAAACCAATTAAATTATGGATATGATTAAAAAATAAGGTTAACCAAATTATGGTTTACGAAATTGGGGATATTTTGGAATGTTTTTCACACTACAACACAGTTTGTAATACTAAGTAATTTTGGATCATGGCTCCGTTTTGTAATGTAATATGTTCGTATTATTACCCCTTACCGTTTCGCATGCTCTGTATTTTGGATAATAGCGCCCTTCGATTTATAGAAAAAAAATATGTCTAATTATGCTTGTACAATAAAATATGATCCATTTTTTTCTTATTTTCATTTGCGCATAGTCACTCTTGCAGTGCATTACCGTCATGCAATTGCATGTTTGCAATACAAATGCTGACCGCCTGTGGGCAAACTCCACATAGCTTAAAAATGCAAACCTAATGAATGTATAGCGTGAAGACAAAGAAAAGCAGGTAACTACTTTATTATGACGCTATGTCTATTATTAAATATTATGGTTAACCACATTTTGGTTTACGAAATTGGGGATATTTTGGAATGTGATTCGCACTACATGACAATTTCTATTACTAGATAATTTCATATAATTGGTCGTTTTGTAATATAATATGTTCGGATTATTGCCCCGTACCATTTCTCATGCTCTGTATTTCGGATAATTGCGCCATTCTTCTTATTTTCGTTTGCGCACAGTCACTCTTACATTGCATCACCATCATGCAATTGCATGTTTGCAATGCAAATGCTGACCACCTGTGGGCAAACTCCACATAGCTTAAAAACGCAAGCCTATTGAATGTATAAAGCGAAGACAAAGAAAAGCAAGTAACTACTTTATTATGACCCTATGTCTACTATTAAATATTATGGTTAACCACATTTTGGTTTCCAAAATTGGGGATATTTTGGAATGTGATTCGCACTACATGACAATTTCTATTACTAGGTAATTTTGTATAATTGGTCGTTTTGTAATATAATATGTTCGGATTATTGCCCCGTACTGTTTCTCATGCTCTGTATTTCAGATAATTGGGCCCTTCGATTTATAGTAAAAATATGTCTAATTATGCCTATACAATAAAATATGATCCATTTTTCTTAATTTCGTTTGCGTACAATCACTCTTGCATTGCATCACCGTCATGCAATTGCATGTTTGCAATACAAATGCTAATCGCATGTGGGCAAAACTGTTAAGACCGTAAATGCGAAGCTAATGAATATATAGCAAAGAAAAAAAAACAAGCAACTACTTCATTATGAGCCTATGGATATGATTGAAAAGTAGGATTAACCAATTATGGTTTACGAAATTGGGTATATTTTGGGAATGTTGTTCGCACTACATAACAATTTTCTAATACTAAGTATTTTCAGATAATTGTCCTTACCGATTCTAATATGTTCAAATAATTTCCCCTTACCCTTTCTGATGCTATGTATATTGGATGACCGCTGCCTACGTAAAACTTTCATCGAAGCACCTTGTGGGAGCATATATTTTCGTCATCAATCAGGGCACGCCACGTGGAAAAGAAGATTATCTCTTAAATTAATTAATTAAACTAGTTTATTTGGCCAATTAATTATATAATACCATTAATTTAGATATTATCCTAATAAAGAGAATACAATATCATTAATTCATATATTATCTTCATAAAAAGAGATAATATCATTTAATTCAGATATTATCATAAAGAGAAGATAATATCATTAAATCAGATATTATCTAAATCTGACTCGATCCCTACGAATTTGGGTAGAGAATAAACTCAGCATATTCTCTACGAAACCCTAGCCCCGAGGCTCCTATAAATAGACTACTTCATTCATCATTCAAGGTACATCTAAAACCTACTCCTAAACCTGAGAAAAATACCCGAAGCTCTCTCTCCCTCTCCACTCTCCATATTTTCTCCACACGGCTCCGCCCACCACACACGGCTCCGGCCACCCGGTTCACACCATACATAGACTTCGTACCCTTTGCTTAGCTATTGTTTTCCTACAAACACTCGAACTAACTTAGGCATCGGAGGACCTTTGGCCAACACCCCCCGAGTGTAGTCTATTTACTCAAGTCTTTTTTACAGGAATCGAGGAAGAGAGAGAAGAAAGATCGAAGGTTGAAGGATCTAGAAGCGAATATTCTCCCACGAGATTATTTGCACAAACATTTGGTGGTTTCATTGAGAGCACGAGTTATACTCAATGCGTGCTCAAGGAATTCGTTCCTCCTATTTTCCAATCCATCGAAGCCTTCCAAACAACCATGGTTGGAAGCAAGCGCACGAGGAGCAAAATGGCCGCGATGGCTAAATTCGCGATGGCCCAAAGCCACTCCACCCACTATCCAGCGATCGACATGGTGGCACCACCACCTCTCACCACCATGCCACCTACTAGACCCGCAGCCGGATCTAGCAACCTCCGTGGAACTGCCTCCGAGCATGCTGGAACCTCCCATCAAGGTGGGCTCGTTACCACCACTGACTTAGGCCCGGTCTTGGAGCAACTTCAAGCATTCCCTCCATTGCCTCCACGCTCGATGCACCCTCCTGCATACACCTCCAATGAAACCCTAGCCCGAGTGCAATTGGGATCCACACACTTCTCTCCTCCCGATCCACGAAGTCAAGCAGATCTTAATCTGAGAGTTGACCAGCTAGCTTAGAGGATGGACGACCAAACCAATCTGGTGAGGCAGCTCATCAACCAAATAAACTTGGTTCAAAACCTTGGCCTTGGACAGCCGGGCGAAGAGAGAAGGATGGATGAACGTGCCGATCGGCAGCTTGATGGGTACCAAGCAGGTCGAGCAAGAGTAAGTAGACAAGGAGATGGACAACAACGTGATCAGCTTGCTGGCATGTCACAAGCACCAGCAAGCCACACCCAAAGCATGGAGGTTAAACTGACAATCGCCGCAATGAGGATCATGAAGAGAGGCGCTCCGCTGCCCGCTCACAGAGAAATATTCACGAAAGGTTAGGCCCCCAAGGAGGTCAACCTGGTAACCCTCACAATGAGGACCGTGAAGAAAGACACTCCACTACCCGCTCTCGAAGAACCAATTCTCGTTGCCAAGCTACAGAAAATCCCTTGCAAGCGCAGTCCACCAACAAGCCTCCTAGGCAGCTTAGACGAGAGGGTCGACCCTCGCAGACCAACGAGGAGGTCAATCAGCGTTGCTCGAATCGTGAAGGTCGCCAACGTGATCGACCAGCAATGTGTGCGGAAGACGTTGAGAAGCTTGTGAATGACCGACTTCGAGACTTGAAGACCGGTGGGAACCTCAAGGATGCACTATGTAAGGAGATGGACCAGGCGATCTCTACTCTTTTCACCCCTGAAATTGAGCAAGCTGCTCCTCCAAAGCGATTTTCAACACCTTCGTTTATATATTTCAAAGGGGATTCCGATCCCGAGAGCCACCTAAAACACTTCAAAGGTGTCATGATCCTCCACAAGGCCGACGATGCACTAATGTGCAAGTTGTTTGCAATAACCCTGCGATGAGCAGCTCAGGACTGGTTCTACACCCTGCCATCCTGGTCGATCAGCAGCTTCAAGGAGCTTGCTTATGTCTTCACTAAAGAATACACTTCTTATCGGACGATCAAAAAGAACCCTGATCATCTGTTCAATTTGCGCAAGAAGCTCGACGAATCCATTCGAGATTACATCAAGAGGTTCAAAACAGAAAAGGCTAACATTGTAGGATGTGACAACCAAATCGCGTCATCTACCTTGAAGAAAGGTCTTCCAGCTGAACACGACTTGCACCGCGAGTTGACTATCACTCCCAGCCAAACTCTGGCAGAGGTCTACGTGACCGTGGAACGCTATGCGCTCTGGGATGACGATCGAATCGCCGAAAAGAAGTCTACAAAACAGGAAGATCAGTCGACTAAACGGGCAGGCGAAAGAAGCGATGGATTTGACAACAAGAATAAGGACAAGCGCAGGTCACACCTGCAAGAGGACGCTAAGGCAGGAGAGAACTACACCAAGTTCACCATCCCTATACATCAAATCCTAGCCCATGTGAAAAACAAACCTTGGGTAAAAAGACCGCCACCTTTGAAAGGAGATCCGGACAAGAGGGGTACTGGCAAATATCGTGCCTTTCATGGGACGCATGGACAAACTACGAATAACTGCTTCGCTTGTAAAGCACACCTTGAAGAACTCGTCAGAGAAAGTCACTGCACGGAATTCATTGTGAAACAGGCCATCCAGCGGATTGAAGATCGTGACACCGCCAAGGAGCCGCCCTAAAAGGTCATAAGGATTAACACAATCCTAGCCGACTCCGAGGAATCTGGGCTGACCAGCAAGGAAAAGAAGAGGAATATCATACAGGCCATTATGATCTCCCAAGTCTCGACCGACCCTCCGCTAGTAGAAGACGATCATGTAATCGGCTTCCAAAAGAGAGATTTGATTGGCCTCGGCGTGCCACATAACGACGCCTTTGTCATCAGCATTCAAATTGCTCAGGCCATGGTTGAACGAGTCCATGCAGACGAGGGTAGTGCAGCCAACATCCTACAATTGGCGGTCATCCAACAGATGGGCTTAGAGACAAAGGTCAAGAAATCAATCAAGTTATTGACTGGCTTCAATGGCGCAACAACGGTTACCTGGGCACAATAGATCTCGATGTCTACTCCTCACCAGTAATCAGCTCGCAAATGTTCGTGGTCATTGATGAAGCCTCACCATACAATGACATTCTAGGCAGACCATGGATCAGCAAGATCAACGCCGTCACCTCCGCCACACATCAAAAGATTCGCTACCCAATCTCTGGGGGCGGAATTGGTCAAATCAACAGCGATCAAGCGATGACGAGGAAATGCTCAGTTCAAGGGCTAAAGAAAGGCAAGCAAACATGGTTCCTCCCTGTGAATCAGGCAGATCTAAAGGGAGTAGAACAACTGGAGGAGAAAGCAGATCCTATTCCTGACGGCTTAGCAGACCAGAAAGGAAAGGGAACAACTACTCCCCAATAGCAATCAAAGAATCAGGACCAAGTCGAGGGAATCCGTCTGGAGGTCTATCGTGAAGAAGGATGGAAGCCCGAGAAAGATGTTGAGCTAGTACCCCTTGATCCTGACAAGCCAGATAGAACAGCGCGGATCAGCTTGCGCCTAAGCTAGGAGGAAAAGGCAGAGCTTGTAGCCTTCCTCCAGAACAACAAAGACATATTTGCATGGTCACCATCCGACATGCCTGGCATCAATCCCCAAATCATCTGCCATGGACTACACGTCAACCCAGCTATCAAGCCTATAGCGCAGAAGAGACGCAACTTCGCTCCCGAGGGGGTTGCCATCATTGAAGCCGAGATCGACAAGCTTCTAGCTGCCGGTTTTATTGAAGAAGTCTCCTACGCAGAATGGCTGGCGAATGTTGTTCTAGTGGCGGAGAAAGATAAAGGCCCGTGGAGAGTGTGCATCGACTACACCGGCAATCAACTGCTAAAGACAACTTTCCACTGCCAAGAATTGATCAGCTCGTCAATTCAACTTCCGGCAATCAACTGCTAAGCTTCCTGGACGCTTACTCCGGCTATAACCAAATCATGATGCATGAAGACGACAAGGCAAAGACCTCATTCATCATCGAAAGAGATACATATTGCTACAAATTCATGCCCTTTGGGCTGAAGAACGCTGAAGCAACCTACCAAAGGCTGGTGAACAAAATGTTTAAGGAGCAAATCGGCAAGACTATGGAGGTCTACATAGACGACATGCTAGTCAAAGATCCTGAACCAGCATACCACATCAAGAATCTTGCCGAGGCATTCAGCCTACTCCGAAAATACAACATGAAGTTGAACCCGAGCAAATGCACATTTGGAGTCTCGTCCGGTTGATTCATTGGATACTTAGTCACCCGAAGAGGAATTGAGGCACATCCAAATCAAATCAAGGCTATACTCAATATGAAGTCACCTGCCACAACAAAGGAGATACAAAGTTTAACGGGTAGGGCAACAGCTCTCAACTGATTCCTTTCAAGATTTACCGACAAGTGCAGGCCATTTTTCAAAGCCTTGAAGAAGGGACACAAAGACAAGTGGGATGACAAGTATGAAGTAGCTTTTCAAAACTTGAAATTACCTCACTTCACCTCCATTACTCTCAAAATCGATACCAGGCGAAGACTTGTACATCTACCTGGCGGTATTCGACTCAGCTGTCAGCTCAGCTCTCATCCGGTAGTCTACACTTCGAAAGCTCTCCTCGATGCAGAGACTCGTTATCCAAAAATGGAGAAGCTCTTTTTTTCGCTTGTGGTTTATGCAAGAAAACTAAGGCCCTACTATCAAGCACACCGAATTATTGTCATAACAGAATTTCCTTTGAGATCGATCCTTCACAGCCCCGACGCTTCTCAGCGACTCATGAAATGGGCTATCGAACTCAGTCAATACGACCTCCTCTACCGGCCGAAGACTGCTATAAAAGCCCAAGCTTTAGCATATTTTGTTGTATAATTTACTCCGACAGCCGAAGAAGAGAAGATGGTCACAAAAAGCAAGGAAAAAGCAGACGACACCTCCCCCACCGATTTGAACCTACCTAACGACATGTGGCAGTTACATGTAGATGGAGCATCAAATCACAAAGGAGCTGGAGCAGGAGTCGTCATAATCACCTCAGATGGAACCTTGTTGGAACAAGCTATCACACTAGGCTTTTCTGCTTCAAACAACGAGGTAGAATATGAGGCATTGCTTGCAAGACTGCGCCTAGCGAAAGAGATTGGCCATCTACTCAGACTCCCAGCTGATCACGAATCAAGCCTCAGGCGAGTACATGGCAAAGCATCCAAGAATGGTCCAATACCTCGACAAAGTCCAAGAACTATTGAAAGAATTCCCTACTTTCACCATCCAACAAGTTCCACGGGCAGAGAACACTCATGCAGATGCATTGGCGAGCCTAGGATCAGCACTGGACACCCAGTTCAGACGCTCCATCCTAGTTGAACACCTTGACTGGCCAAGCATCAAAGAAATAGAGCCAATCGACTCAATGCAGATTGATGAGGACCCCAGCTGGCAAGACCCCATTATCGACTACTTAGTGAATGGAAATCTGCCAACGGACAAGTCTGAAGCTAGAAAGGTCCAACAGAAAGCTGCGAGATATTACATGCAATGCGACAAGCTCATTCGCAGATCATACTCCGGCCCTCATCTCACTTGCATAAAATACCCTCAAACACATGAGGTCCTCTGCAAAATTCACGACGACAAGTGTGGAAACTACTCTGGGGGCAGATCACTCGCCCAGAAGGCTCTAAACATAGGCTACTTATGGCCTACCATGTGCCACGACTCGGCTCAATATGTCAAAAAGTGTGATCGTTACCAACGATACAAGCCGATCCCTAATCTGCCTGCCGAAGTTTACCATCCGCAAAACAGTCCATGGCCATTCATGCAATAGGCCATCGACTCAGTGGGTCCCCTGCCACCGGCGCCCGCCAAGAAAGAAATGATGATCGTCGCCACTGACTACTTTACTAAATGGATCGAAGCCGAAGCTCTATCCTTTACTAAAGAAGCAGATGTAGAGCGATACATCTGGAGAAATACCATCTGCCGGTTTGGCTGCCCAAAATCGCTGGCCACTGACAATGGCTCACAGTTCATTGGCAAGCAGATCACCGCCTTCTTTGCAAAATACAAGATCAAGCAACACCTGTCCACTCTAAGGTATCCACAAGGAAATGGGTAGGCCAAGGCATCCAACAAAGTCATATTAGACTGCTTGAAGAAAAGGCTAGAAGGCGCCGAAGGAAAATGGGTAAATGAGCTCCCTGGAGTACTATGGGCTTATTGCACCACCAAGCGAAGATCAACTGGCGAAACCCCGTTTTCCCTCGCCTATGGAACTGAAGCGATCATTCCTCCTCACGTCACTGTCCCCTTCCATAGGCATTGAAGTGAGCAGCATTGAGCAAAACTCCAAGCAGATTAGACTTAACCTTGACTCACTTGAAGGCGAGCGCGAGAAGGCCATTGTCTTAGTCGCCTCCTATCAACAATGGTTGAAGTCTTACTACAACAAAAGAGCCAAGATCAGACAGTTTCAACCAGGCGACCTTGTGCTAAGGAAGGCCTTCGTCACTGCACAAAGACAAGGGTCTAAAAAGATGAAACCCAATTGGGAAGGCCCTTATGTAATCAGTCGGTCCAAGGGCAGAGGAAGCTATACGCTTGACACCATGGAAGGGAAGGAGATTCCGCAACAGTGGAATGCCTGCCACCTCCAAAGATACTATCCATGACGCTTCCTCCTACCTGCTCATGACTGGTACTACACATTTCTGAAGAAGAGAAGCAACTACTGCAAATTCCCGAATGTGCCACAACAAAGCACAACTGTTGCCCATAAGCAGCGTCCTTCGGAAGACGTAGGGCAACGATCAGAAGTGTCCTCCGGGAGACGCAGCCCATAAAAAGCGTCTTAAAGGAGACGCAGGGTGTGCCAGGAATTTCCTAAGAGAGGTATCTAGGTTCCTATCCGTTCCCTAAGGGAGACGCTGGGCGATGACTAAAAGTGTCCATTTGGTGACGTAGCCCGCTAAAAAAGCTTCATAGGGGAGACGCAGGGTGCGCCAAGAGTTTCTTAAAAGGGGGTCTCCATGATCCCTGTGGGAAATATCTAGGTTCCTATCCGTTTTCTAATGGAGGCAGGATAGTCATACAGTTGCTCATAAGTAGCGTCCTAAGGGAGACGCAGGGTGTGCCAAGAATTTCTTAAAAGGAGGTCTCCATGCCTTCTGTGGAAAGTACCCAAGTTCCTATCCGTTTCATAAGGGAGGCAGGATAGTCACACAGTTGCTCATAAGCAGCGTCCTTCGAGAGATGCAGGGCGACGACCAAGTCATCCTAAGGGATATGCAAAACACGCCCGAAGTCCTTCAAGAGGGACCCTGGCACTCACGAATCTCCAAAGGGAGATGTGCAATCAAGACACAGGCTGGTTTCTCAAGCAGTTCATAAGACACTATGCGAATTGATGTCGGCCTTCCTTTTTTAAGGGGTCTAGCAGAACACTCCTCATGACCAGCCGACAGGTCATCAGAGTCTAGACCATTCTACTTCCATGTCGCAACATCTTAGGCAAAAGGCAGACCACCAACTTCTTTCGGATACTCGCTCAGCAGCAACCAGCAGCCACTGCCGCTTCAATAGGTCTTCAATCGCCAGTCACGACGTCAACTAGCCTAGTCCCACCCAGCTATACCTTGCCTCGAAAAAGAGAAGATGAAGAAAAATTTACATGCTCGACTTACTTTGAGATACACAGCAACTCCTCTCTTTGACAAGCAGTACAAAATTCTCCAAGATCTTTCTCAAGCTAGAAAGTAGAGAAGCTAAGTTTGCGATGTAAGAAAGAGTGAAAAGAAGCCCTGTATTTATATAGGTTGGACAACCCGGATCAAGGAGGAATCACAAGCTCATTCCTATTGGGAATCCAACTCTAACAACAGTCAGAAGCCTACACCAATTGGAAATCTGATCTGCAAATTGTTTGTGCCTAATAAATCACGGCCATGAACTGATTGAAGGGACTTCCCTTCGGCCCTGACGCCTACCGTTTCGTCAAGCATTTCGCCTTCCTAAGAACAAAAGAAAAGCTGCAAAGGTAGAATCCTCTTGGCCTCGCGACCGCAGTATTGAAGGCCGAGGCCGTAAAAGACACAGCTTAAAAAAGCTGTGGTTGAATCACCACGTGGCCTTAGGGCCATACGCTCCATTTAATGAAGTAATGCCTCTGACTTCGCAGCAAACCCACTAGTCACAAGAAGCATTTAATGCACAAGGGAAGTGACTGAATTCAGGATTTGGTGATGGAAATCAGGGTGGTTAGGCGCATACATTCTCACAAGTAATCTTAAGACTTAAGGTCAGATCACCAACTACCAGACCAGGGCATTAAATGCGTTCCCACAACCAAGATTTATGGGGGTCACACCACCATGCTTCTCAACCCCAAACCGCCATGCTTCATGATCCCAAATGCCGATTTGACTACCCACTTGCCCCGGTTAGGCTCCACCGAGCAGTTCTTATCAGCCTCGAATGTCCCTCCAGGACTCCTATAAATACTAAGCTCAGGAC
>NC_024128.1:18920695-18943602 GCF_000346735.1 Prunus mume
CCAAACTGATACATGTATGGAATTTATCGGCAAAGGTAAAGACATTACCAACGAAGTTGTACAAATGGCGAGGTATGGAAGTTTAAATGCTATGTCAAACAAAGTTTGTTTTTATGCATCGAAGAGTGCAGAGGGTTATGTCATGTTGATGAATGAATTAGTTATGACAAGTCTGAAATTGGGTACTGCTGACCAATGTCCTACAAATATTGTGAAAGATCCAAATATTGTTAAGACAAAAGGCACTAAGCAAGGCAAGGTGGAACGCGCAAGCGTCGACAATGTCATTTGTGTCGCGGATATGGACATACAAAGCGTAATTGCTCTCAAAGAAAGGGCCGTCCCCGGACATTAGCTACAGTTATCCTAGTCAAATGGTTTCTCAGTGCAGAGGCAACTATGTGGTTGATTTTTCTGGTTCTGATAGTTTTTCTACTGCAGACCCAATCGGTTCTACCGCGAACAGTGACGATGATTTCTCATTCGACAATGGTGAACCTAATTCCCTAGGTACTGGTTCAACCCAAAACAATTGTAGTTTTGGAACTTGGTTTACATGTAACAATTAACATTAAATGTAGATTTAGTGATGGACAATGTGCTTTCATATGACTGTCGTATTATTGTTTTATGTATGTATTGTTCAGAACAAAAGTACTTGCTTGGTTATCTTTGGCGTTGCGCTAGACATTAATTAGGTTTGCGTTTTTAAGGTATGTTTAGTTTGCCCACAGCCGGTCGGCATTTGCATTCCACACGTGCAATTGCATGACGGTGATGCAATGCAAGAGTGACTGTGCGCAAACCAATAATAAGGAAAAATGGATGATATATTTTTTTTACAGGCATAATTTGACCTTTTTTTTGAACTATAAATCGAAGGGCAAAATGAACCGAAATACAGAGCATGTAAATAAATGGTAAGGGGCAATAAGCCGAACATATTATATTACAAAACGGCCAATGATCGAAATTACGTACTAATAGACATTGCCATTTAGCATAAATGACTTCCCAAAAGATCCCGAATTTCGTAAAACACCCTGATTTCAATAATAGACATAGGGTCGTAACAACGTATTTGTTTGGATTTCGTTGTGTTTGCGCTACACATTAAATAAGTTTGCATTTTAAAGCTATGTTTAGTTTGCGCACAGTCGGTCTGCATTTGCATTTCACACATGCAATTGCATAACGGTGATGCAATGCAAGACTGACTGTGCGCAAACCCATAATAACCAAAATTGGATCATATTTTTTTAACTATAAATCAAAGGGCGAAATCAACTGAAATACAGAACATGTAAATAAATAGTAAGGGGCAATAAGCCGAACATATTCTATTACAAATTGACCAATTATCGAAATTACATACTAATACACATTGCCATGTAGCACAAATGAGTTTCCAAAATATCCCGAATTTCGTAAAACACAATGTGATTAACCCTAATTTCAATAATAGACATAGGGTCGTAATAAAGTAGTTGCTTGGTTTTCGTTGTCTTTGCGCTATACATTAAATAAGTTTGCGTTTTTCAGCTATGTTTAGTTTGCACACAGCCGGTCTGCATTTGCATTTCACACATGCAATTGCATTACAGTGATGCAATGCAAGAATGACTGTGCGCAAACCCATAATAATCAAAAATTGATCATTTTTTTTGGGTACAGGCATAAGTAGACCTATTTCTGTAACTATAAATCGAAGGGCAAAATCAACAGAAATACAGAGCATTCAAATAAATGCTAAGGGTTGGGCTATAAGCCGAACATATTCTATTACAAATCGACCAATTATCGAAATTATATACTAATACACATTGTCATGTAGCACAAATGACTTTCCAAAATATCCTCAATTTCGTAAACCAAAATGTGATTAACCCTAATACAAAAATAATACACAGAGGGTCCTAATAAAATTCGGAACTTCCTTTTCTTTGTCTTTGCACTATCCATTAATTAGGTTAGCGTTTTGAAGCTAGCTTTAGTTTGCACACACCTGGTCAGTATTTGCATTGTAAACATGCAATTGCACGACGTTGATGCAATGAGAGAGTGACTGTGTGCAAACCACTACAGAGGAAAAATGGATCAATTGAAGGCCGCAAAATGAACCGAAACTACATGAGAAGCGGTAAGGGCCAATAAACTGAGCATATTCTTTTACAAAACGAAGATACCATGATCCGAAAAATGTCACTGTATCCATAAGTTACATGGTCTTTTCTCACCTTTGCGTTTTTGGTCTGTGGAGTGTTGTTCTCACTATATCCAAATTTTTCAAACCCTTCTGGATACTTGTTTACTCAGCCACGCCGACGAGATAAATTAATATATTTGATAAAAACCAAAATCTATAATTCTTCCTTTTCAACCACAAATATGTGTATTAAATATGGACATGGAAAATATTATGTAGCTAGTTCAACGTGTATAATATGGTTTTGATATGAAAACCTCAACAAATTTTTCAAACCTTTCTGGATACCTGTTTACTCAGCCACGCCGACGAGATAAATTAACATATTTGATAAAAACCAAAATCTATATGTCTTCCTTTTCAACCACGAATATGTGTATTAAATATGGACATGGAAAATATTATGTAGCTAGTTTGTTAATTATATACCAAGACTTATCACAAACCTTCCTTTAATTCTACAATTCCATATTTGAAATATATGCTCATCTTTATAAACCTCAGTTCGCGACAATATATATATATATAAATATATATAATAACATGTATAATATGTTTTTCATATGAAAACCTCAACAAATTTTTCAAACCTTTCTGGATACCTGTTTACTCAGCCACGCCGATGAGGTAAAATAACATAGGAAATGTCCAGCAATATATATAAAATAAGGATGCACATGTGATGCTGTGTGTACAGGAAGTTAACCTAATGCTCTGATACCAATTGAAACAACCTAACCTAACTTCCACTTTCGAATCTGGGGCGAACCATGTTTAAAACTGACAAAAAATCTAGGGTTGGCCTTTATGGTTAACATTGAATTGGGTTTGGGCTTTAGGGTTCAAAGTATGGTTTATATTTAAAATTGTATTGGATTTAGGTTCTACACACACTAGAGCTCGGTGTTTTAATATCTGTAACTGTTTCAAGTAGTATGGTGCATTATGTGCCAAAAATAATGGCACGATTATGTCCTCCGAGGGAAAATAGTTCGCCACCCTCTCATCCGATGGACCCGCCTCCGCCTATTATTGAGCCTAACTTGTACTCATATGTGCCGGAGTATGAGGATCTGGAAGCCCTTACGTGTATGATGACGAAATGAGGACCAGGAACCCCTCTGCCAATTATACGTTAGTATCTTACCGTCTTTGTTGTTGGGTTAAGGTTAAGTTCATCCACTTGTATCGTCATATGTTTTCATCTTATTTTTCACACGAACGTAACAGGTGCATTAGGAAAGTTTCATGTTCACCGAAAAAATAAACCCAACCAACTTACTTTTTTTAAAGAAATGGAGTGTTTGTTCTAGTAAACGCAATGGTTGCATTCGTTCAGTAAAGCTACTCGTTCAACAAAAAATGGGGCCAACCAACTTACTTTTTCAAACAAACGCGGAGATTATTCAACGAAATGCAAGGGTTTGCTATCGTTCGAAAATATTCGACGTTTCGTCGAAAAAGAAGGCCAACAAACTTACTTTTTAAAACCAACATGGTATTTGTTCAGAGGAACGAAAGACGTGCGTTTCTAGAGAACATTTACCCGTTCGCCTAAAATATGCGCCAACAACGTTACTTTTTCATTCAAACGGAGTAATTTTCACTTCAACGCAACAGTGCTGTTCATTGAAGAAAGTTTTCGGTTCGCCAAAAAACTTACTTTTTCAAACCAACAGGGTATTTGTTCATACGAACGCAATGCGCGCGTTTCTGCAGAAAAGTTACCCTTTCGCCGAAACAATGCGCCAACTAACTTACTTTTTCAAACAAACGGGTTACTTTTTCACTCCAACACAACACATGCGTTCATTAAGGAACCATTTCTGTTCGCCCAAAGAAGATATCCAACCAACTTACTTTTCCATACAAACGAAGTATTGTTCTAGCAAACGTAAGAGTTGTGTTGGATCAGTAAAGATACCCGTTCAACGAAAAATGGGCCCAACTAACCAACTTTTTCAAACAAAAAGGGCATTTGTTCAACCGAACGCAAGGGTTTAGTTTCCTTCAGAAAAATTAAATGTTCCATCGAAAAAGAAGGCCAACAAACTTACTTTTGCAAACCAATGGGGTTCTTTTTCACACAAACGAAACGGGTATGTTCGTTCAGTAAAGTTACTTGTTCAACGAAAAATGGGCCCAATCAACTTGCTTTTTCAAACAAACGTACTGTTTGTTCAAGTAAACATATGAATTACGTTCATTCAGTAAAGTTACCCGTTCCAACAGAAATGGGCCTCGCGAACCTACTTTTTCAATCGAACAGAACGGGTTGCGTTTGCTCAGAAAAATGTCACGTTCCCCGGAAAAATAACGCAAACAAACTAGCTTTTTCAAACGAACGTGATTGTTATTGATGCTAACGCAAGAGTTATGTTGGTTCAGTAAAGTTGACCGTTCCCCGGAACCATGGGCCAACGAACTCACTTTTTCAAACAAACGGGTTACTTTTTCACTCCAACGCAATACATGCGTTCGTTAAGGAACCATTTCTGTTTGCCCAAAAAAGATATCCAACCAACTTACTTTTCCATACAAACGAAGTATTGTTCTAGCAAACGGAAGAGCTGCGTTGAATCAGTAAAGATACCCGTTCAACGAAAAATGGGCCCAACTAACTAACTTTTTCAAACAAACGGGGAGTTTGTTCAACCGAACACAAGGATTTAGTTTCGTTCAGAAAAATTCAACGTTCCACCGAAAAAGAAGGCCAACAAACTTACTTTTGCAAACCAACGGGGTTCTTTTTCACACAAACGAAATGGGTGTGTTCGTTCAATAAAGTTACTCGTTCAACGAAAAATGGGCCCAACCAACTTACTTTTTCAAACAAACGTAGTGTTTGTTCAAGTAAACATATGAATTACGTTCATTCAGTATAGTTACTCGTACCAACACAAATGGGCCCCACGAACTTACTTTTTCAATCGAATAGAAGGGGTTGCGTTTGCTCAGAAAAATGCCACGTTCCCCGGAAAAATAATGCCAACAACTAACTTTTTCAAATGAACGTGATTGTTGTTGATGCTATCGCAAGCGTTACGTTGGTTCAGTAAAGTTGATCGTTCCCTGGAACCATGGGCCCAACGAACGTACTTTTTCAAACAAACTGACAAACGGGGTATGTGTTCAAACGAACGCATGGTAGTGCGTTCGTTTAGAAAAATTAGACCTTCCCCATAAAAAGGAACCCCAGTCAAAGACTTCTGCCATATTATACCACAGATGAAGGATTATTTAAAGAGTTACTTCCTGTACATTTTAACTCAAAGACTTCCACCTCTTTTACTACGTATACACAATCTGAGAGAAAAAAAAACCCAAACAATGTCACATTCAATGGTTGGTAGCTCTCGAGGCTCCTTCACGCGCAAGAAGAAGATGGTGGATGATGATGATGGTGTTGCTTCTTCGAATTATGCCCGCGAGCAAGTGAAACGAGCCCATTATGTCACGAAGACTCCCACCGAGGCTAGTTCGTGAAGGAGATTCAACCACCAGGTACGAACTTTACAATGGCGGGATTGATATCGGCTTTGAGATCTTTAGGAAATACGCTCAGTTTGTTGATGCTGGTTCAACTAAGTGGGACAAAATCGAGGTATTCCAAGCAATTGCTATTTTGGAGAAGCGAGCTCCATGAAGCATCGGTATTTTATAATTTGCATTGTGTTGTTTGTCATAATTTCAGATGTAATTTCAGATGTTATAATTTTGGCTGTAATATCGGATGTTAGATGGTATAATCAGTATGGTAAAATAGTTTGAGGGTTTAGTTTTGCAACAAAAAAACCCCAACATATGGTTAGGAGACCTTTATTATCAATGAACTAGGCACTCATGTCTCGTAAATGAAGTCTGGGCCCCAGATATGCTATAATGTTCCCATTTTGGCAACAAAAAAACTCATGTGTGCAATGTATTACACGAACTAGATAATGTGCAATTGGCCGTGATGTAATGCAATTGTACATGATATATTGCAAAAACAATGTCCCTACATGCAAACAGGGATAAATACATGCAATTGCACTACATTAACCATCAACCCTATGCGACCTACTGTCAAACTTTCTACTTTGCCTGGGAGCATGTCCTTGGCTTCCTTGCGATGGGATGATGAAGGATGAAGGGACCATGTTGTTCAGCCAACTTGTCAAGTTCTTCGTCGACAACTCCTCGAGCGGACTCCCTTACTTCCTTTAGACATGTGTTGCATGTTGAAACTGCAAATAAAAAACAACCCATCAAAGAAATGATTAAGAAAAATATCTGCCGTGGAAGACAAAAGTATGAAACGATATATATGCCGACTCACTTTATTTGAACCGTGTGATGTGCATTGAATATCTTCTAGCCAATTCATAACAAAGATACCACAATCGTATCCATTTTGTTGTTTGCGGGCCTTGTCAGTTCGCACAATGTTGAATTTTGCAAACTGCCATCCCTTTTCAAAATATTTTACAATCTCATCTTTGTACATGTAGTCCAGAACTTTCATCTACAACACAATCCATTCAAATCAATTCTTAGTCCGGATGTTAGGATAATAAAAAGACAAACCAAAATAAGGTCAATTAAACTTACAATTCGTTCCCCTAGTTGATAACAACTTGCATTGTATCTGGCACCGGGGAGGCTATCCCATATTTCAACATTTTTACCACCAATATGCACAACTACCAAATACCAATGCTTCCCAATTCGATCCTAAACGGGAATGAAAATCTAGGACCACACTGACTTGCTTAGAAAAACACACAAAACAAAAGCGCACTAAAGATGTTGTAAAAAAGAACTTAAATTTATACCTTCTGGCACTTGTGAAGGCCTACGGTGAACCGGTTTGAATTTTCCCTTTTAAGTTTGACCCCCAATTCAAAAAGTTGGTCATCACTTGTATTATTAACTTGCTCCTACATTCACATATAGTGTAAGCGTAAAATCATTTACTAAATCACAAACTATAAGCGTTTGAAAAATATGAATGCTTACCGACATATATGTGGGGAAGTGCCAATTCCCCGAACCCTTTTCTTGTAGATAATAGACTTGTGCATTCAGTACTTGATCGTTTATCGTGACATGATGTTCGTTTTTAATTTGAATTATAACTTCATCACTACAACGGAAGAAGAAAGCAATTGGTATAATTAAATTCACAGACACGACAACATATAAGGAATTTGGTCGATTTCATAATTCAACAGTTGCAAGTAGTTACCTTGGAAGGTTGTTAGACATAAAAATATAACTAAATAACTCAAAATCGGAGTCTTGTAAGTCCCCGGGTTTTAATTTGAAAGGCCCAATTTTAATCTTAGACGCCGTCTTCTGCACAGCCTTTCCTTTTGCATTTGAAGGGTCAACCCATGGCTCTCTACAATGAAGCCCTGGACGCCTTTCGGCCGTTCAATGTGTTTTAATGCCACTATGATCACCATGGGCCGATTTTGTGAACTTCATCTTTTCCATGCCAATTTTCAACTGTGGAAAAGGGAATTCAAATATTACATTTAGGAATAAAAAAAATTTAAGTATTTTACAACTATGTAAATAAATGCATACTTAATAAATGTAAAAGATAACAAGAAACTCGATCTTGAAACTCCTAATCGCTCATCATACCTCGGGTTCACTGAAACTCTGTCCATCCGGTAATGGCGTCCAAGGATTTTTTTCATCAACTGCACCTTTCTCCTTTAATTGGCTACATTCTTCACCCTTCACAACATTCTCACCACCTTCATCCTGTATTTTCAATGGCCCGTCCTCTTTAGCTTGATTTACATCTTCATGTGCCGGATGAAGATGTTGTCTTGCGTCTTTCATGAAGGATCTCATTTCACTCATTACCTTGTTGGTGAGTTCCAACACTGATCGCTTCACCTCCGCCTGTAATACCGGCACCAATCTGATAGCAACTTGTTCAACAATTCTTTCAACGTTTACTCCGGACACTTCATTCGTTGGACGGTGCTTTGAAACAACCCGAACGGTAGGACTATCAAACCCACCTTGCTTTCTAACCCATTTAATCATTTTCCACACCAACTTATTGTCCCATGACATAATGGGATCCAAAGACTTATCAACATATACTCTACCATGGAGAATTGAATCGAAATAGAATAGTTGAAGAAAAAGCAGTGACCCATTTACATATGAAACTTTCTTCACTTGGAACGACCTAACACCTTCACATAAGAAGTTGAATCCATGGTCGGCCCAGTTCTTGGTCTCTATCTTCCCTGGGATCGTCAAGAAAGTTAAATAGTTCCCGATCACTGATGGTGAAGATGTGGGGCAAAGTACAGTGCCAAGTGCAAACATCACGAATCGAACTTTAAAGTCCTCATCCACATGTTCGCACTTTTCCAATTGTTCTGCTAAATCCTTTACTAATACTCTCTTGCCATTTCCACCGAAACTCTTCACTAACTGTTTCACCTTTTCATCTTCTACAGCAGAGTCCAGTTGAACATCCTCGCCGGTGTTCTTAAGCCCCATAACACGCCCAAACTCAACGGCACCTATTCCAAACACATTGCCGTGCAGTTCTATAGAGGACGTATCAGGATTGAACCTTTGAATCAAAAATTGGCATAGTTGGCGGTGTAAATGAGTGCAGGACAATGATGCCATATTACCAAACCCAATAGCATTAATTGCTAACCACTTCTCATTCGACAATTTTTCCACCGTACGATGGAATCGGTCCGGGCTGCATCTAGTGATAAAACCCATCTCATTCACTGAGTCGTCTACTTGCCCAGTCGAATCTTGTACTTTCCCACTCGAACCTTGTACTTTCCCACTCGAACCTTCCAAGGCAGCACCATATGTTGCCTTCTCTGTAGGGTTCAATTTCCTCCACTTGTTAGCAATCTCTTCTTGCACCTGAAAAACAAAATTCTCATTAAAAGAGCCTTTTTAATACAATAAATAATAAATTGACCCAATCAATAGCCATCTCTCACCTTACTGTCCAACTTTGCATTGGCCCCTTTCCCCATTTCAAGTCGTTCTTTTTTCCTGTAAATCATTTATTTTTAATCAAAAAACCATCATAATATTAAGCAACCACATTTCCAATTTTTAGATGTACGTGTAACTTACATGAAATTAAAAAATGCATCTCGGCCAACTCTTGATTGTTGCACATTACTCTTGGCCTTGCACTTTCCTTTCGCTGATCCCCTTTTTTGAGCTTCCATAACTTGCACAAATCAAGTACAAAACACTGTCATGCAATTGTCTCTAGCGCCGAGATTTTGAATACTAATCCAAAGCCTAATACACCCTAAACCCCCTAAACCCCGTAAACACCACAACATCACACATTGCTTAATTATAAAAATACGGGGACCTGGATTTGCACACAGTTGCTTAGTAATTGCATATACTGATATGCAATTGCACGACACTACTTGCAAGTGCATCAGCCCTCGATTATAACATTGCACAGATAACACACACAACCCACCCATGCATTTCTCTATTGGGCCGGGATTCTTACTCTTTTCAAATCTCAATCCAAATCTTAACCAATCCTAACATTACACTTTCGGAACACTTTACTCCCCATAACAAAATATTCAAAAACACAGTCAAACCTACCTACTTACCACGAAATCACCTCACTTGCATAATTTGAAAACTAAACTAGATACTATAATTGCATTCAGTGACTTGGATTTGCATACAGGAGATTAGTAATTGCATATACAGATATGCAATTGCATGAACATTACAACCATGAATGTGAGAAACCCACTTCACCTCACGACACTTTCAGAATGAGAAACCCACTTCATCTCATCAATGTGAGAAACCTACTTCCCCTCTTGCCCCAAGTCATCACCATAGAATTTCAATTAACAATAAAATAAAACATAGTGTTGACTTACCTTCATAAGGAACTATTACCAAATGCTTTCAGAAGGGCTCGACTGTAGATGAGAGGAATGCCAACGCAGTGACTGGAAAAACTGATTTCCAATTCCTATTATCAACCCGAAATACTAACCCTCAAATTTTCCCCAAAATCCAAACCCTAGAATAAGGGGTTTTTGACAAAGAAGAGAGAGAGGTTGCAGAGAGGAGGAAGAAACTTTCTGCAGGAGGAGTTGAAGAAAAGATTATCAGTTTGAAGTTTGAAGTTGCAGAAAAGATTATCAGTTTGAGGAGGAAGAACGTCGAGTGAGCGTGAACGTGAAATCGTTCCTCTGTTCACATCAGCAGGGCGTCAAATTTTTTACCAGTTGACCAGGTCAGCAAGTTTCCATTGTTTTTAAAAAAACCTCACTGATGGGTTGTACCGGTGCACCCGATGCACCACAGAAGGACTCCTATGGTCTATGTCCCTCATTCAACATTTTTTTCCTCAAACTCCCGCATATACACAATTATCCAAGCATGGGTCTATGCTGGATGAGAAAACGATATAAAAGTTGAAACCCACAAAAATCCTAGGTTTACCCGTCAAATAAGAAAAGAGACCCGTCTGATGAAGATTAACTACTTCACTTATTGGATAAACGTCGTCAAGCACATTCAAACAAAGAAAAATAAAGCAAAGAATCTGAATCTCTTTGAGATATTGAACTTGAGCTGTCAGGAAAAAGCTGAAAAGAAGAGATGGCAAGCAGCTGCCGCTAGGCAACTAGGTGTGCAGAGACGCAGAGATGCAGAGATGCAGCATGTTTTTTTTTTTCAAAGCACAGAGATGCAGCATATATGACTCCCTAATTGAGTTTTGTAGTTTGCCAAAAAAAAAATAATAATAAAAAAGAAGGTGAAAATAGTCTTGTCTTCTTTATGGCAGTTTGCAGAGATGCAGGTGCAGCATGTGATTCCCTAATTACTAGCTGAAGAATTAAAAGAGCAAAAAAGTAATAAAATAAAATAAGGTCACACACTCTCTCTATAAAGCAGAAAGCCATATTCACAACATTGATAAGTTTTCATCATCAACTTAGAGCTCTCTTAACTCTTTGGTGATCTTCTTGGCCATAAAACTAGAAAGAAAATCGCATCTCAAGCGGCTAAACTCCAAACAAAACCCAAAAATCAGGTAACAAATTCATTCAAGTTAAATATTGCAACGCATGCGTTTTTGTTTAGTTTTTGCATACTTTGATCGCAACATTTATTACCAAAAAGAAAAAGAAAAGTATTGATATCACATTTGTTTCCTGGGTATCAATTTCAGTGAGTTAGAAGAGATTCAGGATAGAATCATCATATTTGGAGGAGCGATTATGTTAATTATTTATAAGGGATTTGCTCTTATGTATGCAACCAAGAATCTCCAATTTCCGTTCATACAAGTATACTGTTACTTATGGCTATGGACTCACAAGCAGTTTGGAATGGGCGGTTTCGGAAAAGAGGTATTATTTTCGAAACTTTAAAAGATTTTGATTATTATTTTGTTTTATGGTTTTTAAGGGAATATTTGGATTAATTGTAGTTCATCACTACCTTTTTTAGTTCTCGATTAAGATCCACAAATTAAATCTTATCAAGGGTAAGACATTTACAAACCAAACCTTTATTGTAATGTTGATTAATTGCTATAAAATTCCAGTCTAGGGTAATAACAGTATTTTAGATTCGAATCAAGGACAAAATCTTGAAACTATATTGGATTTCACTATTGGACTGACTACATAGGACCATAAAATAGTTGGTTTTTAGCAACTCAAAAAAGAAAGAGATATTTAGTTGTATACCCATTCTTACCACAGCTAATTTGCTGTCATGTTGATTAATGACTATCAAATTTCAGTATAGGATAATAACACTACTTGTTTCCTATGAAATCCTATTTCTAATGCATGTCTACTACTATAAAGTTCCATTATAGTGTAATAATACTACTTATTTTCTATGAAATCCTATTTCTGATGTATGTCTACGACTGTAAAGTTCCAATATAGGGTAATAACACTGCTTGTTTCCTATGAAATCCTATTTCTAATGCATGTCTATCACTGTAAAATTCCAGTATAGGGTAATAACACTGTTAGATTCCTATGAAATCTTATTTCTAATGCATGTCTACCCCTGCAAAGTTCTAGTATAAGGTCAGAAAACTGCTAGTTTTCTATGAAATCCTGTTTTTAGTGCATGTCTACCACTATAAAGTTCCAGTATAAGGTATTAACACTGCTACTTTATTGTCATGTTGATTAATGACTGTCATGTTGCTGTTTCTAATGCAGGTGAACAGTCATCATCCAAAACAAAAACAAATAAGAAGCCAAACAGATGGGATGACCCAAACTATGTGCAGATCAAGAGCAACATGCTCACTTTTGCGACAACAATTGACAACATCAGAGATAGACTTGAAGAACGGAACGATGTCTTGACACTACTATCGAAGACACCCTTCTGGACATTGATAGAAGCATATATCCAGCAAAGGTTAACAAAGGTAGAGTGCATGAAGTCTAATTATGACATTGCGAGACTCATACAAGACTAGGACACAAAATCAAGGAAGTTCAAGTTTAATGGTGGTGACAGTGAGATGAAAAGCCAAGATGTGGCTGAAATTTTTGGTTTGCCAAACAGAGGCAAAAAGCTACCAAGCACAACAATCTCAACAAGGCCGGATTTGCATTTTGTGAAGAAATACTTCATGGGCTATAAGAAGATAACAAAGACTTCAATTGATAAATGCTTGAACTTAGCACTTGAAGATGAAACAGAAGAAGGTCTTATGGATGTAACAAGATTGATAATCCTACAACTTTTCATAACCAATCTCTTCTCCAACTCTGGTTGTACCCTTGCTCGGACATATACAACCATAATAGACACCTTAGAAGAGATGGGGAAATATAATTGGGCTCAAGGAGTTTTGGGCTACATGTATTTTGGATTAGAACAAGCAAAGAAAAACAAGGACAAAAAAGAGCAGCCAAGCTTGAGTGGTGCCTAATCCTAATACTGGTAAGAACACAAATCTCCAAGCTGCAAATTCGTAGCATTATTCTAATGATATGAATTGATACGTAATATACCCCAAAAAAAATTGTGCAGTATTGACTGTGTCAAAGATCTAACCTGCTCACTCCAATTCTTGGAAGAGAACAAATTATACCAGGGGCTGTCAAATGGAGTCTTCAACAATTGAGTGCGAAACTTCATCATCCAAAGAACAACCAGATAAAGGTATTCTTTCCTTTCAAATAATCTGCAGCTGATATAACAACATTGTTAATAACATGTCATAGACGTACATTCTTAATACCATGTCATAGAAGTAAACTATTAATACCATGTCATAGAAGTAAACTATTAATACCATGTCATAGAAGTAAACTATTAATACTATTTCATAAAAGTACACTATTAATACCATGTCATAGAAGTACACTCTTAATACCATGTCATAGAAGTACACTCTTAATACTAACTCTAACAAATAGATAAAAAGCACTAAAGTTCAAGAGGAGGATTATGCTGCTGAAGAAGTGAATGAAAAGCATGATGATGCTACTGAAGATGAAAATGAAGATGAGGATGATGCCTTCGTTATCACACCTAAAAATTGGGTAAGATAACCTATAATGATCCAATATTTATATTTGAAAACTGAATTGAGGGTGTACAAACACACACACGCACACACACACACACACACACACATATATATATATATACGTGTATAAAAATTTGCTAATCTTATTTTTTTGTTCCTTTCTAATATTGTGGAAAACATAACACTGTAATTATGCAGAAAAAGAGGCTCAACATCACTGATAAAGGAGAGAGTGATGACCTTGTTGCGCAGCAAAAGAAGCAAGAGCCCCAAGAGAACCAAGAACATAAAGTCCAGCAACACCACCAGTTTGAAGTGCATCGTATAAACTTCTGTGGGTTAGCAAAATTTGAGGGGGGCTAATATTTGGATCCATGATGTTAACCATTTATAAGGGATTTTCTCTTATATATGCAACCAAGAACCTCCAATTTCATTTCAGAAAAGATATATATATACACACCATTATAGAAATCCAAAACAGCTTTGTTTGTATATATATATATATACACTCAAATCTGCTTTTTGTATGCATTGGTGCAGAATGATGGAGTCGTGAAGATGAGGAAACTGGTAAAAACTTGTTCTGAAGGCTATTGAAGAATCGGACATAACAGATGATGAAGCCAAACTCAGTGATACAGTGATCTGCTTGATCACAAGGTTTGCCTATCCAATGTTTATTTAGTACTTTCAATTAAATGGTATCTATTAATCTTGGCTCCACCTTTACATTATTATTTTTAATCATATTACTTGTTTGGTGCCAGATCAATTCAAGCTCCAGATTTAAAGTTGAGAACAAGCATAAGCATGTTCATTTGGTGGCCAAGGATTGAAATACAGTGTGGAGTAACTGGGAATCACACTGTAGTGTCGCCTTTAAATTTGCAGCGTTGTTGGCCTTGGTTGGTTGGAACCTCATTCAAATTCAGAATCAAATGCAAATGGTTGGCTGGAACCTTTTTTTGTATGCGGAGTAACAAGTCTAGGACTCATATTTTTTCTTCTATTTGAAAAGTTTTCAGAAGAAATATCATCATTGTCATTAATTCTGCAATTCTATATGAATCAGACAGACATTGTGATGGTTGTCTCATAGTACAAGATCCATTCTTAACTTACCTATCTCTGGACACATTTGGTAATCAATGCTACTATTTCCACCCACTTGTCCTATTTCCCCACCCACCTTATTTTCAAAATTTTATACACAAATTTATCCATCTGTAAAATGACTTCTAAGGACTATCTAATTTTTAGACACATGTTCAATAACTAAAAAAAAACAAAAACTAATTATTGAATAAAATAAAAATAAAAACCCAACAACCACCAAATCTCCTTCACCCACCCACTTGACTTGTCAGCCATCCTATCTCGCCAGCAGCGACCCCTCCCCCCGCCGCCGACAAATACTCCTTTCCTCTCTATTTCTCTCTATCTAAAGACCTAACTTGGTCGAAACATTGGTATAGAATCCCCGACCGCCCCACCACCCAACCACACATCCGAACCCCACCTCCTCTCTCCTTCTTTTCTCTCTTCCCCTCTCTCTCTCTCTTCACCCTACTATCTATCTTATCTTCCCCACGCACCCATCCACCCTCCCCCTCCTCCTTTTTTCTCCTTATTTCTCTCATCCCTCCTCTCGACAACCACCCCTATGAATGAAAAGATTCTTTATTTTTCTTTGGTTTGTTGTTTGGTATGGTTTTAGGTTGAATAACTCAAAAGGGTTATTGGGTTTCGGATTGACAGGGCGTTGAAGGCTAGCATGCTTTCAATGAAAGTAAAGGCATGCTGTAGGGACTTGGGACTAAAGTGTGTCTATCGGGATTTATTTAGAATTGTGATTGAAGAAGAATAAGAAGAGGTTGCTAGGTTTGTTTGGGTTTTGGTTGAATTAACAATGAAAGGGTATTTTAGGAATAAAGATGGGTGGACAAATAGGATTGTTTTTTTAAAATTTACATGATGGGTGGGAAGATAAGGTGGGTGAGAAAATAGGACAAGGGGGTGGAAATAGCAGCACTCTTAAATCCAGCTTGGCTTTATAGTTGGTCCCTCCCTAATCATTCAATTTTTTTAAAATTATTATTGAGGTTAACATACAAACCCAAAAAAGAAGAAGTTCAATTTGATTGAATATGGTGAGTAGGGTGTACTTTTTATTTTTTTAGAATAACGTGTACTTATTACAATTACATTTGTTTCACAATTCAATATTTTTTTTTTTGGTCATTTTATATTAGGGCAAATTAGTAATTCAATAAATAGTTTGGTATTAGGTGTACTCAGTTAGTTTTAGGGTTTGTTTAACAGAATTAATGACCCATTACAGTAGTGTCTTTTTTTTTTTAAGGGTTCGTTTGATGACTGTAGTGTCTTTTTTTTTTTTTAATGGTCGTAATCAAGGAATTCATTCAAAACTAAACAGGAAGGAACAACATTGAGACTACAAAAGCAAACCAAAAAGGAGAAAAATAAGCTACAAGCCAATTCCAAGGCCTAGCAAGAATACTTTCCCCCTATAGTACACACGACCCATTACGGTGGCGGTCCTAAGGTTTTGGAGGCCCTATGCGAATTACCAAAATATGATCTTCTACTCTCTATGTATATTTATGCTATTTTTTTTATTTCAATAAGTTTAAAAAATATATATATGAACTCAAAGTCAGAATTGTAACCTAAAAAGAATCAAACAAAATGTAATTCACATCACTTTATAAAATGCATCAAAACATCACTTGCAGATCCACTGCACCTCAACCAATCTTTGTTGGGTCTCTTAGTTGGTTTTTTAGTAGTGTGGTAGTTGGTCCTGTTTATTGTAGTGGTCTTTTGTTTGGTTATGTTTTGGACTTTTCTGTTAGTCCGTGGCATGAGTGGTACTCTTTCCTACCCTGGGATTTTTCCCATGTGGTTTTCCTAGGAAAGTTTTAACAAGGTCACTGTTCTCATTCTAATCTTTGTATGAATCTATTGAATTATGAATGAAATCCCTTTTCCTCTAAAAAAAAAAGTCGACTAAGTAGGAGAGAAAAAAGAGGCACAAACTGAACAGTGGGAGTGGGCATCTAGAGCCGAAAAACGAAACACCAAGCCGCACCAAATGGAAAAAAAATGGAAAAAAACTTGTGTTGACTAAAAAGTCAACAAACCGGACCAAATTGGTTCAAACCGGTTTCCAAGCCCAACTTCAAAGCACGTTTCTTTTCTAGGCCCAATCCTCTCTCTTTGCATGAAATTGGATCTTTCTAAATCAAAAAATAAAATTTTAGTTGGAATTTGTAAAATAAATAAAAAAATATCATGTTCGAAATCGAAAAAGCCGAGATCGGAATTGGTTTAAACCGAATTGGCTAGTTTCATAATTTTTTTCACCAAAACTAGACCAAATCACACCGATTAAATAGTACAAGTTTCAATTCAAATGTAAGATGGAAACTGAATTGGAATGGATCGCTCCACCCCTATTAAAGAGAATTGGCAGGGCCACAGCTGCGAGATGGAGTTTCTAGCTCCAACAAATATCCAGTTTGCATACATTTTAATAGTATAAATATGTTTGTTTTTGGGACATGTACTACTCTTTTTAATTGGCTGGGCCTTTACTCGACTGCCCCCATGCCCTTCAATCTGACCTAGCCCTTCAATCTGACCCAGCCCTCCAATATCGGCTTCTCTCACTATAATTTAATTTATTTAGTTATTTTTATTTGTCAAATTTATTTAGTTAATTTATTAGTTAATGTTTTGTTTATTTAGTTTAGTTTGTTTATTTAACATAAAATGATTATAAAAAAAAAAGTACTTCACACAAGACAAAATGTTAAAATGGTCCAGCCCCTAAAAAATTGAACAAACATGTCCAGTCATTGTCCGACAGTGACATGAAATAACTCTTATGTCATTGTCGGATAGTGACACAAGAGTTGTTCAATGTCACTCTCAATGAGTGACATAAAAGTTATTTCATGTTAATGTCGGACAGTGACTGGACTGGGTTGTCCTATTTTTTAGGGGTTGGACAATTTTGTCTTAATGCCCTCCTATTTGTCCTTATATGGTAAAGCCCCTTTATTTAATTCGTTTAGTTAGTGTTTTAGTTTCACTAAGTAGTTTTAATTCTTCCAAAAATAGCTAGTTTTTAAATGATTAACTTAATTAATTCATAATAGTTGATGACTCGCGTTTATTAGGAACTCCTCGTTGAAGACCAACAATTGCAATGATCTATCCCAAACACGATGAAATTCCAAAGATTATCCTGGCCTATCGGCCAAAGTTATAGACTCGTTGAATACATCAATGTAGCGCACATGCGTCCTAGAACATCTAAGGGAAACTAACTCCACCTGTAAATGACAGGACCATACCCAAATTCCACTTTGGAATCTGAGCCGAACCCTGTGCGTGTCCGACACCTGGTAGGCCTCGTAGGCCTCGGAAACACAAAGTTAACCCGAGCTGTAATCCTTGTGGGTCTCGGAGACACCAAGTCAACCTGAGCCACAATCCTCGTGGGCCTGGGAAACACCAAGTCAACCCGAGCAGCAATCCTCGCACCACACGGTTCAAGCATCCCCGAAACTCGTTGGGCATCAGAAATAACCAAATTGTTTCAAGGCAACTGGGGGATACTCCTATAGTGGGTTTAAAAAACCATATCCGAAACTCATCATAAACTATCCCTTATTCCACAAACCCATTTTCTGACCTTTTTATCATTTTCAAATAAATTGATTCTCAACTACACTCAAAACGTATATACCACATTCTGATAAAAACCAAGGTCCATGATTCATCATTTTCTACCATTGAGCATATGTATTAATTATAGACATGCACTTAAATATTTAATTAGTTTATTAATCATGTCGAACTTCGATTAACCACCATTCCGATACTATAATAATTATCTTAACAGCAATAAATAACTAGATAAATAAATAAATAAGTGAATAAATAACTAAATAAATAATCACTTCTCCTAGAGATTCCATCAAATACTATAATACACTTCCAATTAGCAAATAACAGAACTATGCACAATTTAGCAATCTACGTATATACATATCTATGCTCATTCCATAATAGAGTGCATGGTAATTTTATCAAGGAAAGTACTGCCATTACAAACCGATGAACACTCACATAAGTATAAATTTTCTATAAGGTACCATAAAACAATCCTCTAATCCAAGTATGACCTGAATAACTCAATTTTTGGTCAATACTCACTTATATGGTCGTTCTAACACTTTTCGAAGGATAAAACTACCTCAGAAGACTCACGGTCAACCGAGGGGTCAGACTGCCTAAGCTTGGTTAACCGAGGCCGTGGGGCCCATGATCTTCGATCACAATCCGGGAGTGCCTATAGGTTCAACACACTCTACTAAACCTACCCTGTAGGTTTGGTTTGAATAGGACGGTCGGATTGATCACGATCGCACGATCGGGTGGTTACGGTTTATTTAGCCCAAGGGTTAGCGATTTCGGAGTATCTGGGTTTCCGATTCACGATCCGTCAAATACTATACGATCCTAGAAATACAAGGTACAACATAGATGAATTTGAGTTCGATCCAATGGTCTGAACATATCAAACCCGGAAAATCGTACGATAGGCAAAATCCATTCGAGACTCAAACGATATCCAAATTGGAATCCAAAAACTTCTACGTGCTCATGACAACTAGGGGATCGCATCGAGACATAATTCCCCTCTGCTACAGTACCCACGCGCTAGTAGTGCATGGGTGTCCTAAGTGATACCGTTCGCCAGAAAACTTCAAACTCAAGGGCCAAGATTTCTACACAGGTTCAAGACATCGATTGGAGCCACTTTTGTTCTTGGACCTGCCCCGAAAAATAACTTGAAGTGGCTGGAATTTCAACCCGAAATCCAGCCAAACTTTGGGTTACAAATCGAGTTACCTACGCTAGAATTTGATCATATCCTACCTAACCATCAGCTAGAGCATGAAAAATAGATGAGAAGCCATACCTCACACGTCGAGATTGGTGGCCGGAGGATGGAGAATGAACGCCGAAAAATTCTGTAAAAAATCAGTGCATCTTCACGGTGATTTCCAGCGGGTTTGGCAGTTGTTGGTGTCGAGGTGTGGTGGCTAGGCTGTTAGGTGGTGGTGGTGGTTTAGCCGGTATCGGCTTTGTGGCCAATGGTGGTGGGTTAAGAGGATGGAGGGCACGGCTGAAGGAAAAAATTCTAAGGGGGAGGGTTTCTGCACGATCCGAGAGAGAGAGAGAGAGAGAGAGAGAGAGAGAGAGAGAGATAATTTTAGAAAAAATATGATTCCTAAAAATTACGGTTTTGCCCCTCCATGAATTTTGATCGTATCTTCCTACGTGTCTACGGACTCGTTTCGACGTGATCAATCGAAATTTCCAAATTCCTTCCGGGTCAAAAAGTCAACTTTTATACCTAATAAAATATTTCAAGGGCAAAATAGTCTTTTACCATAATAAATTAGAAATTAAATATTAATTAAAGTTCGGGTTGTTACATTAAATGCACATTTTCATGACCATTTTGTCCAAATTAACAATTTAAAACTACAATATCTAGTAGTAAATGCATCCTTTTTGAAAATTGAACAAAGTTTATTTTACTTTCCTACACAAAGGAACACATGAAAAATGAATCTTGAGCCTTCCACTCCCAACAAATCCTTTCTGTGAACTAAAGAGGACCTTAATTTAGATAAAGAAAGATTTTCTAATGGGCTTTTATTAGTATAAGTATTTTTCTTTTTTGTTGAATATTATTCAACAACATTTCATCTTCTATTTATGAAAATAAGTAGACACTCGTCACTGGAATAGTTGATAAAAAATACTATCTCCAAAACCCACATACAAATTTACATTGCAATGACCAATGTATTGATCTAAAAAATCTTCAAATCAAGAAATTTGAAAGAAATAATTGAGAGGAAAGATTGAAAAAACATAGTAAACATTATCTTACATGGCATAGAATATTGTAATTTAGTGTATAATACTAGAATAAATATTATGTTACATGACAACGTTTTTAAATAGGGGTTGTCGAATATAGGTCCCTAGAATTTCTATTTCCTAGACATATACCCATCATTCTATAAATCTATGTGTAAAACCCAATTTCAAACTTAGATGACCAGTAGGATATAAGAGGTCGTAGTATTCTTATGTTTTTACATCCTTGCCATCAGACTTCATATTTTATATGTAATTTATTCCAAGCATTTCATTAACTGCCATAATTGCAATTAAAACTCCCTATTAATAGCATATCAATCATCCCTTTTCTTTTGGTTGCCATTCCCTCTAACATATGGCCCCTTAAAATGCAAATAAAAAAAATATGTAAATTACATATCCAATAATGTACATATGAAAAATATAAATATAAATATAACGTATAAAAATATGGGTATATTATTTACCAAAAAAAATTAACAAAAATAGGTCAATTACTTTGTAATTGAAATTTCCGTACATTTTTCATAAATTAAAAATAGGTACACAATAATTTATAAAAAAAATAGGTACATTGTATAATTGAAATTTATGCACATTTTTTTATAAATTAAAAATAGGTACATTATTTAGAAGAAAAAAAATAAGTTCATTATATTAGGTAAATTGTTTTACTACGTATACATTATTAGAGAAAAAAAAAAGGTGCATTATTTAGAGAAAAAAGTAGGTTAATTATACTAGGTAAATAGTTTTACTAGGCACATTATTGGAGAAACGTAAAATAGGTGCATTATTTTGAGAGAAAAAAAAGGTACATTATTTTGAGAGAAAAAAAAGGTACATTATTTAGAGAAAAAAAAAGGGAAATGACCTCCAATACCACCCATTTGCTAATTTTAACTAAAAATATCATTCCTTCTTAATTTTTGTACAACTACAACCTATAAATATAAAATTATTGTCCACTTATTGTACCCATATCAGTTTTTCAGAAATTGCTCTCTCTCTTTAACTCCCTCTATCTCTTCAACCGTCTTTCTCCCTCGTGTACCTCTCTCTCTTCGACGACAATCATCTTTCTCCCTCAACAGTGGCTGTCTGCGTTCTCTCTTCCTCTCTCAGCGTTTTATCTCTCCACCGTCGCTCCATGACCACCACCACTCTGTTTCTCCCACTCTCGCGAAATCTATCCCTGTGTCAATTTCTCAACAAAAAAACTCAATCTTAATCCCCTATCTAGGGTTATCTGGTCTTACAAGTCCAACCCAGAAAAATAAAAGGTTAGCCACTCCCTCATCCATCCAAGCTTAACTCCATAGTTCACATCCACGAGGTACTGTTCACGTTCCTTTTTTTAGAAATTTGTCTCTGTTTGAAAGCATGGTTTTATCTATTTTTTTTATTTTCGGGATTGTTATCTAATTTCTTTATACACCATCTGCTGCTCGAAACATCATAATGCAGATGAAGCATCTCAGGGAAACTCTTTACTCAGTTCTTCTTTTCCAAGTTTGTGTTTCATTTAGTAATTGCAACAATTGGGTGTGCCAATTGTCAACAAATTTATTTAAAGCAATGTTGACTTGCTTGATCTCCGATTTTATTCAATTCTGTACTCTATTTTGGTGTAATCTTTGATGTAGGATATATCCTTTTTCGACAGAGAAGCAGTTGGTGATTTGACAAGCAGACTTGGGGCAGATTGTCAACGATTATCTCTTGTTATTGCGAATGATATTAGTTTGATCTTACGCAATGTTCTTCAGGTTGTGGTTCTTACCCTTCCCCTCCCCCAAATGTGCATTTGATTTTTTTAATAGTCTAGTCTAAGTTACAGTTTTTCTATATTCAGGGGATAGGTGCACTGATCAATTTGCTGATATTATCTTGGCCTCTCGCATTATCAACATTGTTTATCTGCTGTGTGTTATCTATGATTTTTCTTGTTTATGGGTAGTAAGCTTCTTTACCTTCTTTCTACTTTATATCTGATTTGGATTTTTCGAAGCTTGAGGTTATTTATACCGCAAAGTTCTGCTATAACAATAAATGAAGAAGTGATATATTTGATTATTTTATATTTTATAACAATATATAGGTACCAAAAGAAAGCTGCAAAGTTAGTCCAAGACTTCACTG
>NC_024128.1:18953513-18997181 GCF_000346735.1 Prunus mume
TGTTGGTAATTTTTAACAACAATATTTAAACCTTGCAAGTGCACAAATCAAATGATAGTATAGTAAGCAAGCAAGGGTCGATCCCACAGAGATTGTGATCTAAAGAGATGTTTATCAATGTCGCACGATGAAAACTAAAACACAATTAAACACGAAAATAAAATAAAGATTGAAACCACAAGGACTTCCACACACACTCCAACACCAAGGGGGGTTTTGATTTGATTTTGTGAATAAAACAAAATAAGGAAAACAAAACAAAACAGAATTTAAATTAGAGTTTAAGAGAAATTGGTTTATAATCAATCAAGAACAATAGCTAGGACTCACTATCCACCTCTAACCAATCAATCAATTCATACACAACAATAGATAATCAATTTCTAGCAATCATATGATGACGACACTCACAACAAGATCATGGCATTTGACTCGAGTTGTATGATTCTCTCTTAAGTGCATGTAAAGTGTATGGCATTTACATCAATACGTGTATTCTTAATTGAAATCTAGTATGGCATTTACTCAAATTAACAATCAAGAATCCATTAAGATCAAAGAGAATATGAGTGTCACAAAAACCCTAAAACATGGCATTTGTTATTAGGAATTCAAGAATCGATTTCTCATAACTAGTTCTTAACCCAATTATTCGTTGCAAACAAGAACACATTCAATATGGCAATTGACCTATGTTCTACAACAATTTAATTCCAATACATGCTTCAAAGTTAGCTACTCAAAGAAACAAAATATCAGAATTCACATAACCTAGAGAAACCGAAATCATCACGCTTGTAGAAACTGAAAATCCATTCAAACTTGTCTATAGAATTGAAATCATGTTTAGGGCTTCAAGATTAAGCCCTAACTAACAAGAAATTAGTTACTCATGCTCTTGGATGAACTCAAAAATAAATACATAAGAACTGAAACTTAAAAGAAGAAAGGAAAAGAAAGAACTCGTTGGCAGCTTTCTCCTCTTACACGGTTGATCCCTTTTTGACGTGAATCTGTATCCGGGGCCTTGGCTGGCCTTTTATATCACTTATATCAGAGTTCTAAAACCCTAAAATTGACTGACAAGTCGTCCAAGAAGTCTTGGTAAACAAGGAATCCAAATAGGAAAGTAAAAATCACAATTCCTAACTCCACAGGGAAATACAGCTCAGCCCAATTGTCACACGATTTGGGGATCTTCAGCCTTGCAGAAAAATCATTAAAAATATATTTTAGAAAGATAAATGTCTTATCTTTCCAACCATATATAGCACGTAACTTGGAAAATTCGGGAAGGCTTCCGTTTCTTCACATTCACGTAACATGTATGAAACTGTCTTGTCTGCACGTGGGCTAACTTTACTTGTAATACTGTACCAATTGGCTTTGTAGAAAATTCTAGAAAAATCACAGATTGAACTTCAAGATGTTAGCTTTCATCTCCAATTGGCCTTGCTCTAAAATTCCTCCGAAAAGTTGATTTTTCCTTAAAAACCTTCTAAGAGCGCAGAAAAGCTGAAAATCAGAAAAGTAAAGTAATAAGCCCTTTTTAAATCTAATTCTCCTACAAAACTTAAGTAAAAAGAGTACATAAATGAGTATATTTATGGACTTATCACACCGTATATGCATCTCTTCAATATGATTGATTTGTGTTCAGCTATTGGTGTAAGAATGTGATTCCATTATTGCTTATTTATTTATTATTTATTATTTATTATTGTAAGAATGTGATTCCATTAATGACGTCACATCCTTTTAATAAATCAAACTCATAGTTGCTTCCCCTGCAAGAAATTATATTAATTAAGAAAACCAACCAAAAAGCAATACAAGAGCAATGGCACATCAATTATGAAGTGGTAGCAGACATGCAATACAAAAACAATAAGGTAGCAATAAACAAGCAATACAGTGACAATACACGAGCAATAAAAAGGCAATAACAATACAATAAACAAGTTGGGGCCTTTTCTTTTTCTTGTGCAATTTGAAAAGAGAAAGGGAAAGAAACAGAAATTGTCAAGATAAAACTGCAGAAAGAAACAGAAGTGTAGTATCCAAGATTGTGCTTGATTCGTGAAATTGTTATTAATATTGATTTATGACATTGGTGATTGAGTTGGAGATTTCCAAATTGGACAATTCTTATTGCTTTGCTGATATGGATCCAATATGCTTTGTTTTGGCAAAAAGGGTCCTACTTATTGTACATTATTTGTTCTTTTAGACTTGATACGTATAAGTTTAGTTTTATCATATTCTCTTGGCTTGCTTGTTCTAACTGTGGGCACAGATAAGGCGGAAAACTTGACAATGCTTTGACTATCTTGCAGATTATAATGGCAAAACCAGCAGGTGGCCCTAGTAAGAGAGATCAGCCTGCAAGGATGGATGAGGACTAATTTTGTGTGTATGACAATTGACTATCTTTGCCTGTATTGTTCTATGTTAGGGATCTTTTGTTCCATTTTAGTAACAATTTTGTTGAGGAGAAAAAGAAACATATTGCAATTAATTAGGAGATACTATCCTAATTGATTATTGTATCTATTTGCTTGTAAAGTACTCATGTAAACTCCTATATATATATATCCTTATGGAGAAGAATATTCAACCTAATACATTCAAACCATATTAATTTTTTAGCATGGTATCAGAGTAATCGATCCTAGGTTGTCTCTAAACCCTTATCTCAAATTTCTTATATTCAAATCCAAAACCCTAAATCAAATTCCTTATAATTTTCCCCAAATCCAAATCCCTCAAATCTAAAATCCTCAAATCCTGTTATCCAAATCCCTGAACACATACCCTCAAATCTTATACACATACCTCTTAAATCCAATTCCTACATCAAATTCGTACATCAAATTCCTCACCTTCTCATATCACATCTTACTTCCGCTGCGATGTCAAGAACCCCTACGATTCTCCATCTTATTGCAGACTCATAGAAGCAAGCGGTCAATCCTGCTGCCCCGGCTACCCAGACTTCTGCTTCTATCACCACCACCAAAGCTTCTACTTTTCATACGTCCTCCAAAAACTCAGCATAGATTTTTGACTCGGGCGCTACGGATCACATGACATTTGATCCTGGCCAACTTATTAATCTCAAATCATCCACTCTGTCGATGGTGTCTAATGCTAATAGTACCCCCTCCCCTGTGGTTAGGGAGGGCTCTCTATCTCTCTCTACTTCCCTACATCTGATCGGTTTTCCTCTAAGCCATATTGCATCTGAGGTGCTTCATCTTTTAGTCCGTTCCAGCTAGGCTTCATCCTTCCTTTCATCCCACTGGGTAATTAATCTAGAATTAATGATAGATAGGTTAACAATTAAATTCCAGATCATGGATATTTACTACTAAATCAATGATAGATAGGGTTCATCCTTCCTTTCTCCCTGATTAATTATTATTATGGGCTTAACTCAAAGGGATTTATGAGTTTTCTTCATTTGTTTGATCTCTCTCAAAGATTATTGCTTTTTATTGATTTTAAGTTAGAAAAAAAGTTGAGATTAAATGGCTCTAGGAAATAAAAATTGTAAGGACCTATATTGGACAAACCCTAGGTTTTATTACGGCATCATTGTCATTAGGGTCTTCTTTTACAAGATAAGGTCTTCGAATCAGTAAGATAAGGGTTTTTGGTCAGTCTGCTTACAAGTTTCAATTCTTTTTGTTCTAACTAGGTACAACAACATAATTTCGGGTTTAGGATTTAGGGTTTCGGGAGAGGCCTAAGAATTTCTTTTATTTTTTGCTATTTTGAGAGATGAGAATGAATCCCCCGTGGTCCAATACAAAATCATGTATTTTTTAGAGATGGGATTTGTACGGTTGTACAATTCTTTGTTGTAAATCTTTGTTTGACATGGGGTACTACTCGAATTGGAGCCTTACTCAGTATGCTTCTGATACAACGGAGTCATATATGATACTTGTTTTAAAATGCGCTAGTACGAATTGACTCGAGGGCAATACGATACTTTCGTGCCTGAAGAACACCCCATTGGATTCCACTTTATAGTATGCATGTGAATGACTAGTTATTCATAAATCATTTCTATTCAATTTCAGTTCTTTAGTTAGGTTTCGAATTGGCTATTTAATACATGTTGGTAAACATTTGTACTGAACAATTTCACTAAGCTGGAGTCAAGTCTTGGCTCCGCTCTTTGTTCTAATATTATTTTGTACTCGGTAACAATTTCAGTAAGTTGAAGTCGTCTTTTTTGTAATATAATTTGAAGTTGCTGAAGAGAGTCTCTCAACAGTCGACTATGTAGAAGAGAAAAAAAAAGAGAGAAACTGAAGAGAGTTGCCACACCTCCAAGAACTGGAAGATTTATTTATTTATTTGAAACAAGTGAATCGAGTTTGTAGCCCTAACTAATATCCATTTTACAAACATTTTATTAGTGTTGACATTCAGTAATAGTCAAGCCCATTCTACCCAATAAGAGATCAACACGTGGACTCTAACCATGAGAGATCAACCGACGGCTCGGTCAAACATCGACCACACCCCATGAGAGGGGTGGCCCCTTGAATTTTCCTCAGGCAGCGCTCTGCACCGCTTTTCATTAGCGGAGAGAAAATGGGGGAGAGGAGAGAGCAAAAAAAAAAAAAAACAATAAAGTAAACCATAAATTCAACACCACTAAAGTAAACCCATTAGTATAAAATATAAACATCAAAACCCAAAATTCTTTTTCCAGCAACCATACCCTTGTAAAAATACAATAAGCCAAGTAATTTCTAAATATCCCATCTCAATTCCGAAATTCATTTCAAATGTTCATTCCTGTGCAGAGTACTCTCAATGTACATACCCAAGAAACCTTAACATGGAAATAAATCCACACATACCCATATATATATATATATATAGACACACACAAACATTCACCACAACAAGATATGTGTTTGTGCAAATAATCTCGCGGGAGAATATTCGCCTTGTGATCCTTCAACCTTCGATCTTCCTTCTCTCTCTTCCTCGATTCCTGTAAAAAAGACTGGAGTAAATAGACCACATCCGGGGAGTGTTGGCCAAAGGCCCTCCGATGCCTAAGTTAGTTCGAGTGTTTGTAAGAAAACAATAGCTAAGCAAAGGGTACAGAGTTGTGTTTATGGTGTGAATCGGACGGCCGGAGCCGTGTGTGGTGACCAGAGCCTTGTGGAGAAAATATGGAGAGTGGAGAGGGAGAGAGAGCTTCGGGTATTTTTCTCAGGTTCTGGAGAAGGTTTAGATGTACCTTGAATGATGAATGAAGTCGTCTATTTATAGGAGCCTCGGGGCTAGGGTTTCGTAGAGAATATGCTGTGTTTATTCTCTACCCAAATTCGTAGGGATCGAGTTGGACTTAGATAATATCTGATTTAATGATATTATCTTCTCTTTATTGAAGATAATATCTTATTTAAATGATATTATCTCTTTTTATGAAGATAATATCTGAATTAATGATATTATCTTCTCTTTATTAGCATAATATCTAAATTAATGGTATTATCTTATTAAATAAAGACAGTATCCCATTAATTAAGATATTTATCCTAATTAATTAATTGGCCAGATAAACTGGTTCAATTAATTAATTTAAGAAATAATCTTCTTTTCCACGTGGCGTGCCCTGATTGGAGACGAAAATATATGCTCCCACAAATGCCCCCCAACTTCTGCATGGCACTTGTGTGGCATGTAGGAGATGAAATTATTTTTTTCGAGCTCTCCAACTGTGTCTGGGCTTTCTTCTGTGAGTTGGACTCCTTTTGCAGATCAGATTCGCGATTGGTGTAGGCTCCTGATTGTTGTTGGAGTTGGATTTCCAGTAGAAATGAGCTTGCGATTCCTTCTCGACCCGGGTTGTCCAACTTGTATAAATACAGGGCTTCTCTTCACTCTTTCTCACATCGCAAACTTAACTTCTCTACTTTCTGGCTTGAGAAAGATCTTAGAGAATTTGTACTGCTTGTTGAAGAGAGGAGTTGCCGTGCATCCCAAGGTAAGTCGAGCACGTATATTTTTTCTTCATCTTCTCTTTTTCAAGGTGAGGACCAGCTAGGTGGGACCATGCTGATTGACGTCGTGACTGGCGGTCAAAGACAGTTGGAGCGGCAGTGGCCGCTGGTTGCTGCTGAGTGAGTATCGAGAGGAAGACAATGGTCTGCCCCCTGCTGAGGATGTTGAGAGATGAAAGCGGAATGGTCCGAATCCTGATGATCTGCCTGCTGGACAGGAGGAGTGTTCTACTGAACTCCCCTAAAAGAGGAAGGCTGATGTCAAGTGTTTGAAAACTCAAGCCGGATGAGTTTGGAGATCGTGATATGCTCTGTGAAGTAGTATGTGCGCGGTCTAGCTCACTTGTTGAGAGGAAAAGAGATGCGGATGCTCCTTTCCGAAGTTCGAGTCGTTTGCACCAGTCGAAGAGTGGATGTCAATGTGGGAGGTTTGCTCATCCATCCAACCATAACGATCCATCTATTGAGTCACAAGTAGTCAAGCGTGGGGTTGATTCATCGCTGCCAATTCCTTTAGAAGTGTGGTTGGCAGAAGCTAGGAAAGCAAGAAAATCTTATGTATAGGCGAAAGGTTCTCCTGCAACGTCAGTGGGTCATCCAAAGGTGGACAAGTCCAGCCTTGCAGGGGATGCATGCGCGTCTGATCTACTCACGACGCACTTTCTAACAAGTCCATCCGCTTGTGCTGAGCTGGTTTATCAAATCCGGCAGGCTTGCGATCTAACTACTTCTTGAAGTCTTTCCTTGGAAAAACAAAGGAAAGCAATATTTCATCTGCTTCAACACCGAATGAGCTGAAGAGAAGGTGGCTAAAGAAGCAATAGCTGAAAAGGATATAGCATAGGAGGAAGTCGTCGATGAGGTGGTGGCAGACGTCATAGATCAGGTGTGTGGAGCTGCTGAGAGCGTGGCTGTAGATTAGGGATCTCTTGTTGGCGTTTCGGAGTATTCAAAGACTTCTTTATTTATTTTCAACTTTTGTAGTCTGCTTTTTGTTTAGAATAATTGGTCTTGTTTAACCATCTTTATTTATTTTCAACTTTTGTAGTCTGCTTTTTGTTTAGAATAATTGGTCTTGCTTAACCATCTTCTTTTTTGTTTGAACTTGGCTGGTTGGTCACTTTGCTATGAAAACTTCAGTCTATTTCTTCACTTCAACTTGCATATTGATTTGTGAATTACTTGAGTAACTAGCCTGTGTCTTGATTGCACATCTCCCCTTGAAGATTCATGAGTGCCAGGGTCCCCCTTGAAGGACTCCGAGCGTGTTCTGCATATCCCTTAGGATGGCTCCCCTTAGGAACTTGGCGAGTGTCAGGGCCCCCCTTAAGGGGCTCCGGACGTATTCTGCACATCCCTTAGGATGCCTTGGTAGTTGCCCTACGTCGCCCGAAGGACGCTGTTTATGGGCAACTGTGTGACTATCCTGCCTCTGTTAGGAAATGGATAGGAACCTAGATACTTCCCGCAGAGAGCATGGAGACCTCATTTTAAGAAATTCTTGATGCACCCTATGTCTCCCTTGGGACACTTTTTACGGGTTGCGTCTCCCCAAGGACGCTTTGGTCGTCGCCCTGCGTCTCCCTTAGGACTCTCCTTATGGGCAACTGTGTGACTATCCTGCCTCCCTTAGGAAACGAATAGGGACCTGGATATTTCCTGCAGAGAGCATGGAGACCTCCTTTTAAGAAACTCCTGGCGTACCCTGCGTCTCCCTTAGGACGCTTTTTTAGCGGGTTATGTCTCCAAACGGACTCTTTTAGTCATCGCCCTGCGTCTCCCTTAGGATGCTCCTTATGGGCAACTGTATGACTATCCTGCCTCCCTTAGGAAATGGATAGGAACTTGGATATTTCCCGCAAAGAGCATGGAGACCCCCTTTTAAGAAACTCCTAGCGCACCCTGCATCTCCATTAGGACGCTTTTTTAGCAAGCTGCGTCTCCAAACAGACGCTTTTAGTCGTCACCCTGCGTCTCCCATAGGACGCTCCTTATGGGCAATTGTGTGACTATCCTGCCTCCCTTAGGAAACGAATAGGGACCTGGATATCTCCCTTAGGAAATTCCTGGCGCACCCTGTGTCTCCCTGAGGACGCTTCTTTGCGGGCTGCGTCTCCCGAAGGAGCTTCTAGTCGTTGCACTGCATCTCCTGAAGGACGCTGCTTTGGGCAACTGTTGTGTTTTATGGTGATCTGTCTGCCAATGAACTGTGAGCTGTTATCATAAACTAGTAATTATGGGCAACCAAACCAACAGATGATGTTTCTCCAGATGAATCGCTCCACATTGGCTTCTTAAGTAGAGCGTAGAGCTTCGGCCTTGATCCATTTAGTAAAGTAGTCAGTGGCGATGATCATCATTTCTTTTTTGGCGGGCGCGGGATGGCAAGGGACCCACTAAGTCGATGGCCATTGCATGAATGGCCATGGACTGTTTTGCGGATGGTAAACTTCGGCAGGCAGATTAGGGATCGGCTTGTATCGTTGGCAACGATCACATTTTTTGACATATTCAGCGGAGTCGTGGCGCATGGTAGGCCAGAAGTAGCCTATGTTTAGAGATTTCTAGGCGTGTGACCTGCCCCCAGAGTGGTTGCCACACTCGCCGTCGTGAATTTTGCAGAGGAGCTCGAGTGTCTGAGGGTATTTTATGCAAGTGAGATGAGGGTCGGGGTATCATCTGTAAATGAGCTTGTCGCCTTGCATGTAATATCTCGTGGTATTCTGTTGCACCTTCCTAGCTTCGTACTTATCCATTGGTAGATTTCCATTCACTAAGTAGTCGATGATGGGGTCTTGCCAACTTGGGTCCTCATCAATTTGCATTGAGTTTATTGGTTCCATTTCTTCAATGCTTAGCCGGTCAAGGTGTTCAACTGGGATGGAGCGTTTGAACTGGGTGTCCAGTGCTGATCCTAGGCTCGCCAATGCATCTGCATGAGTGTTCTCTGCCCGTGGAACTTGTTGGATGGTGAAAATAGGGAATTCTTTCAAAAGTCCTTGGACTTTGTCGAGGTACTAGACCATTCTTGGATGCTTTGCCATGTACTTGCCCGAGTCTTGATTCGTGATCAGCTGGGAGTCTGAGTAGATGGCCAATCTCTTGATTGACAGTTCTTTTGCTAGGCGTAGTCCTGTAAGCAATGCCTCATATTCTGCCTCGTTGTTTGAAGCAAAAAAACCTAGTGTGATAGCTTGTTCCAACAAGGTTCCGTCTGGGGTGATTATGACGACTCTTGCTCCCGCTCCTTTATGATTTGATGCTCCGTCTACATGCAACTGCCACAAGTTGTTAGGTAGGTTCAAATCGGTGGGGGAGGTGTCGTCTGTTTTTTCCTTGCTTTTCGTGGCCATCTTCTCTTCTTCGGCTGTCGGAGTAAACTCTACAACAAAATCTGCTAAAGCTTGGGCTTTTATAGCAATCTTCGGTCGGTAGAGGAGGTCGTATTGACTGAGTTCGATAGCCCATTTCGTGAGTCGCTGAGAAGCGTCGGGGCTGTGAAGGATCGATCTCAAAGGAAATTCTGTTATGGCAATAATCCAGTGTGCTTGATAGTAGGGCCTTAGTTTTCTCGCAGAAACCACAAGTGAAAAAATGAGCTTCTCCATTTTCGGATAGAGAGTCTCTGCATCGAGGAGAGCTTTTGAAGTGTAGAATACCGGATGTTGTGCCCCCAGCTCTTCTCGGATGAGAGTTGAGCTAGCAGCTGAGTCGGACACCGCCAGGTAGATGTACAAGTCTTCACCTGGTATCGGTTTTGAGATTAATGGAGGTGAAGTGAGGTAAGTTTTCAAGTTTTGAAAAGCTACTTCACACTCGTCATCCCACTTGTCTTTGTGTCCCTACACTTGTCGGTAGATCTTGAAAGGAATCGGTTGAGAGCTGCCTCCCTACCTGTTAGAATTTGTATCTCATTTGTTGTGGCAGGTGACTTCATGTTGAGTATAACCTTGATTTGATTTGGATGTGCCTTAATTCCTCTTTGGGTGACTAAGTATCCAAGGAATCGGCCGGACGAGACTCCAAATGTGCACTTGTTCGGGTTCAACTTCATGTTGTATTTTTGGAGTAGGCTGAATGTCTCGGCAAGGTTCTCTATGTGGTCTGCTCGCTTAGAAGCTTTGACTAGCATGTCGTCTACGTAGACCTCCATACTCTTGCCGATTTGCTCCTTGAACATTTTGTTCACCAGCCTTTGGTAGGTTGCTTCGGCGTTCTTCAGCTCAAAGGGCATGACTTTGTAGCAATATGTACCTCTTTCGATGATGAAGGAGGTTTTTGCCTTGTCGTCTTCATGCATCATGATTTGGTTGTAGCCGGAGTAAGCGTCCATGAAGCTTAGTAATTGATTGCCAGAAGTTGAATCGACGAGCTGATCAATTCTTGGTAGTGGAAAGTTGTCTTTAGGGCATGCCTTGTTGAGGTTGGTGTAGTCGACGCACACTCTCCACATGCCTTTATCTTTCTTTGCTACTAGAACAACGTTCACTAGCCATTTTGCGCAAGAGACTTCTTCAATAAAACCCGCAGCTAGAAGCTTGTCGATCTCGGTTTCAATGATGACAACCCGCTCGGGGGTGAAGTTGCGTCTCTTCTGCATTACAGGCTTGATAGCTGGGTTGACGTGCAGGCGATGGTAGATGATCTGGGGATCGATGCCAGGCATGTCGGATGGTGACCATGAAAATACGTCTTTGTTGTTCTAGAGGAAGGCTACAAGATCTGCCTTTTCCTCCTGGCTTAGGCGCGAGCCGAATCGCGCTGTTCTCTTTGGCTTGTCAGGATCAAGGGGTACTAGTTCAACGTCCTCTTCGGGCTTCCATCCTTCCTCAGGATAAACCTCCGGACGGAGTCCCTCGACTTGGTCCTGAATCTTTGATTGCTATTGGGGAGTAGTTATTCCCTTTCCTTTCTGCTATTGGGGATCTACTTTCTCCTTTGTTTGTTCTACTCCCTTTAGATTTGCTTGATTCACAGGGAGGAATAGTGTTTGCTTGTCTTTCTTCAACCCTTGAGCTGAGCATTTCCTCGCCATTACCTGATCGCTGTTGATTTGACCGATACCGCCCCTAGGGATTGGGTAGCAAATCTTCTGATGTGTGGCGGAGGTGACGACGCTGATCTTGCTGATCCATGGTTTGCCCAGAATGCTATTGTAGGGTGAGGCTTCACCAATGACCATGAACATTTGCGAGCTGATATACTGGTGGGGAGTGGACGTCGAGATCTATTGTGCTCACGGTAACCGTTGTTGCGCCATTGAAGCCAGTTAGCGACTTGGCTGATTTATTGATCTTTGTCTCTAAGCCCATCTGTTGGATGACCGCCAATTGTAGGATGTTGGCTGCACTGCCCTCGTCTGCATGGATTCGGTCGACCATGGCATGAGCAATTTGAATGCTGATGACAAGGGCGTCGTTATGTGGCGCGTCGAGGCTGATCATATCTTTCTTTTGGGAGCTGATTACAGGATCGTCTTCTGCTAGCGGAAGGTCGGTCGAGACTTGGGAGATCAAAGTGGCCTGTCCGATCTTCCTCTTCTTTTCCTTACTGGTCAGCCCAGTTTCCTCGGAGTCGGCCAGGATTGTGTTAATCCTTATGACCTTTTGGGGTAGCTCCTTGGCGGTGTCATGATCTTCAATCCGTTGGATGGCCTCCTTCGCAATGAATTCCGTGCAGCGGCCTTCTCTCACGAGTTCTTCAAGGTGTGCTTTCTAGGCAAAGCAGTTGTTTGTAATGTGTCTATGCGTCCTATGGATGGCAAAGTGTTTGCTGGTATCCCTTTTGTTCGGATCTCCTTTCAAGAGTGGCGGTCTTCTTACCTAAGGTTTGTTTTTCACTTGGGCTAGGATTTGATGTATAGGGATGGTGAACTTGGTGTAGTTCTCTCCTGCCTTAGCGTCCCCTTGTAGGCGTGACCTGCGCTTGTCCTTATTCTTGTTGCTAAATCCATCGCTTCTTTGGCCTGCCCGTTTAGTCGACTGATCTTCCTGCTTTGTAAACTTTTTTACGGCGATTCGATCGTCATCCCAGAGTGCGTAATGTTCTGCAGTCGCGTAGACCTCTGCCAGAGTCTGGCTGGGAGTGATAGTCAGCTCGCGGTACAAGTCGTGTTCAGCTGGAAGACCTTTCTTGAAGGCAGATGACGCGATCCAGTCGTCACATCCTACAATGTTGGCCGTTTCTGCTTTGAATCTCTTGATGTAATCTCGAAGGGATTCGTCGGACTTCTTGCACAGGTTATAAAGGTGGTTAGGGTTCTTATTGATCATCCGGTAAGAGGTGTATTCTTTGGTAAAGACGTAAGCCAACTCCTTGAAGCTGGTGATCGATCCGGATGGTAGGGTGTGGAACCAGTCATGAGCTGCTCCTCCCAAGGTCATTGTAAACACCTTGCACATCAGTGCGTCGTCGGCCTTGTGGAGCATCATGACACTTTTGAAGTGTTTTAGGTGGCTTTCGGGATCGGAATCCCTTTTGAAGTGTATAAATGAAGGTGTTGAGAATCGCTTTAGGGGAGCAGCCTGCTCGATTTCAGGGGTGAAATGTGTATAGATCGCCTGGTCCATCTCCTTACGTAGCGCATCCTCGAGGTTCCCACCAGTCTTCAAGTCTCGAAGTCGGTCATTCACAACCTTCTCAATGTCTTCCGCACACATTGCTAGTCGATCACGTTGGCGACCTTCGCCATTTGAGCAATGCTGATTGACCTCTTCGTTGGTCTGCGAGGGTCGACCCCCTTGTCCACGCTGCCTAGGAGGCGTGTTGGTGGACTGCACTTGCGATGGATTTTCGGTAGCTTGGGGACGAGAATTGGTTCTCTGAGAGCGGGTAGTGGAGTGTCTTTCTTCACGGTCCTCATTGTGAGGGTTACTAGGTTGACCTCCCTGGGGGCCTAACCTTTCGTGAATATTTCTCTATGAGCAGGCAATGGAGCGCCTCTCTTCACGATCCTCATTGGGGCGATTGTCAGTTTGACCTCCATAGGAGCCTAGCCTTTCATGAACATTTCCTTGCGGGACCAGGCGAGCGTCAAGTCGTGGTCCAAGCCTTTCGCGCACATTGCTTTGTGTGTGGCTTGTTGGTGCTTGTGACATGCGGCAAGCTGATCACGTTGTTGTCCATCTCCTTGTCTGCTTACTCTTGCTCAACCTGCTTGGTACCCATTGAGCTGCCGATCGGTGCGTTCATCCATCCTTCTCTCTTCGCCTGGTTGTCCAAGGCCAAGGTTTTGAACAAAGTTTATTTGGTTGAGGAGCTGCCTCACCAGGGTTTGGTCGTCCATCATCTGAGCTAGCTGGTGAACTCTCAGATTAAGATCTGCTTGACTTCGTGGATCGAGATGAGAGAAGTGTGTGGAGCCTAATTGCACTCGGGCTAGGGTTTCATTGGAGGTGTATGCAGGAGAGTGCATCGAGCGTGGAGGCGATGGAGGGAATGCTTGAAGTTGCTCCAAGACCGGGCCTAAGTCAGTGGTGGTAACGAGCCCACCTTGATGGGAGGTTCCACCATGCTCGGTGGCGGTGCCACGGAGGTTGCTAGATCCAGCTGAGGGTCTGGTAGGTGGCACAGTGGTGAGAGGTGGTGGTGCCACCATGTCGATCGCGGGATCGTGGGTGGAGTGGCTTTGGGCCGTCGCGGATTTAGCCATCGCGGCGGTTTTGCTCCTCGTGCGCTTGCTTCCAACCTTGGTTGTTTTGAAGGCTTCGGTGGATTAGAAAATAGGAGGAACGAATTCCTTGAGCACGCGTTGAGTATAACTCGTGCTCTCAATGAAAGCACCAAATGTTTGTGCAAATAATCTCGCGGGAGAATATTCTCCTTGTGATCCTTCAACCTTCGATCTTCCTTCTCTTTCTTCCTCGATTCCTGAAAAAAAGACTGGAGTAAATAGACCACACCCGGGGGGTGTTGGCCAAAGGCCCTCCGATGCCTAAGTTAATTCGAGTGTTTGTAGGAAAACAATAGCTAAGCAAAGGGTACGGAGTTGTGTTTATGGTGTAAACCGGGCGGCTGGAGCCGTGTGTGGTGGCCGGAGCCGTGCGGAGAAAATATGGAGAGTGGAAAGGGAGAGAGAGCTTCGGGTATTTTTCTCGGGTTCTGGAGAAGGTTTAGATGTACCTTGAATGATGAATAAGGTCGTCTATTTATAGGAGCCTCGGGGCTAGGGTTTCGTAGAGAATATGCTAAGTTTATTCTCTACCCAAATTCGTAGGGATCGAGTTGAACTTAGATAATATCTGATTTAATGATATTATCTTCTCGTTATTGAAGATAATATCTTATTTAGATGATATTATCTCTTTTTATGAAGATAATATATGAATTAATGATATTATCTTCTCTTTATTAGGATAATATCTAAATTAATGGTATTATCTTATTAAATAAAGATAATGTCCTATTAATTAAGATATTTATCCCAATTAATTAATTGGCCAAATAAACTGGTTCAATTAATTAATTTAAGAGATAATCTTCTTTTCCACGTGGCGTGCCCTGATTGGAGACAAAAATATATGCTCCCACAATATGTACTAGGGGAAACAATCCAACTCGGGGACTGTTTATTCTCAACCACATATCGGGATCTTCCATCATACGTGTGGCTAAGGATGAACAGTCCAATCGGGGGACTTTTGCTCCCCAGCACGCACACGGGGACTTACATCGTACGTGTGGCTGAATCCAATCATACGCGTAGACTAACATCCTCCCACACCTCTCAAAAAGTATATGTGTGCCCTGATTGGTCCCAAAGACCAACTTTAATCTTTTCCATAAATCCATCTTCCTTTCCATATCCCAAAATATATCCAAAACCATATACTTTAATAATAATAATAATAAAATAATAATCCCTAGAAATCCCATATCACAATGTAAAAGCCAAGACTAGCCCGATAATATAATCCCATAATCTCAATTAACCCAAAATAACCAATTTTCCAATCGAATCACATTTATGCAAGCAATTCCATGTTTGAAAAACAATGTTCATTTAAAAACATATGTCCACTCACAACAAGTCCAATGCAGCTGAATTCTAAGATGACTATTCCTTTGGAGTACGTGAAGTGTGATACCCATTTGAGAGAATAAACGGACTTAATTAACAAACGTACCCAACAATGAACCTTAACTCAAAACTCTAGTTCCTAGGTCTCAAAGTGTGCACAACCTTTAAGAAGGTTTATAGAATTATTCTAGTACTTAAGGATGAGGTAGTCCCGGAAGACTCATGGTCAACCAAGCGGTCAAACTTTTCATATTGGTCAACCGGGCCTGCAAGGCTCAAGAGGCTCACGACCTCCGATTTCTGATCCGAAAGTTCCTACACAATGCTAGAGGTACCGAGAACAACATAGTTGAAATTGGAACCGATGAACGGTCCGAACCTATCGAACCCAGATATCGCATAATATGTGCAATATCTATTCGATAGTCAAATGACAACCAATTCCAAATCCGAGCATACAATCATGCTCAGGACGACATAGGGAGTATTTCAGAACATAATGGGTCGACACACAATGGCCCATGCATCGCCACCCACCGCCAATAGCACGTGGATGTCTTGAGAAATTTCCAGACATAAATTTCTCGAAACACACTACAATACCTATACCAACTAGGGGAGCATTTTTTGTTCTTGGACCACGGCCAAAAACTGACTGGAACTAGCTGGAATGAAGCTGAAACTATCGGCATAATTGGGAGTTAGAAATCAATCTCTAAAACCTCAAAATTAACCAAAACCAAACACATAAACAGGTAGAGCACGATGAGAGGATGAAGTTTCATACCTAGTTCGATGATTTTGGTCATTAAAATCGCCGGAAATAGCACAAACAAAAGCAACGAGGAAACTAGGGTTTCGATCGGTTCTAGTCCAAAATCGCAACCAATTTTGGAGTTTCAAAGGTGGATACGGGTACGGATGTTCAAATGAGGAAGAGACGAATGTTTTGTGGTTCAACGGAGGATAAAACGTTGGCCAAACAGGCCGGTTTGTTTCACAAAGGGGGAGAGGGTAGCACGAGCTAGGGGAGAGAGATAAATTCTAGAAAAAGGAATTTGATCTGTTAATTAAATTGGAACTTTGTGATATCTACGATTGTGCCACTGAACTTTCGTAGATTATAATTTCTTCATTTTAAATTTGAATTGAATGTGCCGCATGTTGTTGAGGCCCAAAAAAAATCCAAGGTTGGGCCCAAATATATTTTCACCCCAGTACAACACCAAGCGAAAAATCCTTATTTAAGCAACATGCCACGCTACAAGCTTAAGTGAGCCCAAACCACGCGAATGCCTAGGGCTTGCTGAGTAGGTTGTGGCATGGATAGTTAAGAGCATTCACGAGGCCCATTGATGGGCCAAGAAGTGGAAGTTTTGGGCTACTTGGGAGCACCAAAATTTGAGCCCATTTCTTGAGCCCAAATATATGGGTAAGCGTGAGAGAGAATGAGTGGCCCAATAGCTTAGGAAAATATCCAATGGCTTGAAAACACTTGGAAAAATCCCACAACAGCCAAAATATCTTGCACCTTGATCAAATAGGTTGTTTCCAACAGCTTGAGTAAACTCACAGGCTGCTGGAAACAAGATACCAATAGCCTAGCCTAGCATAATGGAAAATATCAAGCATATCTCCCAAAACCATCAAAACCAAGAAAACCCATGTGCTGATCACCTTTTGACTAGCACCCATACCTATTCTTTCCTCTTCAAGCTTTGGTGAGAAAACAAGAAGCAAAAGTGGGTGGCGCCTTACTCACATCGAGGAGTCCAGTTGCTTGAGGACCTTAGAACCCCAAAAAGCTGTGTGCCTATGGTTTTAGGGTAGGGAAATTCCACCAAACAAGGTAAATGGAAGAAAGTGAAGAAAAGGGGGAGAAAGACTTGACAAAATTAAGGTTTCCAGCACTTATAATAGAAGCCACCTTCTACCCAGAAAAGAACCCACTTTGGTGGCACGCACCAAACTCACCTTGGTTGCTGCAAGCCAACCAGCAACCATGGAATCTGATCGAAGGCAAGCTCCCCTTTGGAACCCTTCAATTTCATGCTTTGTTCTTCCATCTTCTTCCTCTCTCTCTCTCAAGGCACATTTGGAGTGCAAGCTTTATCTCTCGCCTATGAAATTTCTGCAATTTCGAGTCCCATCTTTCCATGTCTCCCCATTTTCCCTTTTGGTAAACTGTTCCAAAGCTTGACAGAGTTTTTATCGAGCTGCCGGAAACTAGTCAACATAACCAATATACCCCCATCCCTCTCTCTTCAACAAACTCTCTTAGAATATCTTCCCCTTTTCCTTAGAACCCATGCTTCTCATAGGAACTCACAGCCCTCTCTCTCTTTCATGCTAAACTCATGAGTGCTTAGCTCCCATGCCACAAGCTTCTCATGACAAGCCAAAGAATTTATCTGTAAGCGACTGTTGGTTTCATTGGTGAAGATGACCAAAGTGTTTGCTAAGGCTTAACTACCCTTTTGAAACACTCTTGGGGCTTGATCCATGAACTCAGACTCAATGGGAAATTTCATACTTTTGGCTCTTTACAGCAACCCAGGCCCGCAGTAGCTGCCGGAACGAAAAGCCCCCTACGCATGTCTACGGACTCGTATTCACTAGTTGTACGCAACGATGCGACTCAATTCCCCAAATTCTTTTCTGAACAAAAAGAGACTAAAGTGCCCTTACTCCAAGGGCAGAAATGTAATGACACAATTAAATAATGTCATGCCCCGGACCCGAGGGTAGGTGGAAATCCCGCTCCCGGTGCATAAGAAAAATTAAAAAAAAAAAAACAAACAAACAAGGGTTTAAAATAAACTTCTCTTATAAAAATAGCTCTGAAATCTTACAACTTTACAAGAAATAAATAAAGCTCTACTACTCTCATCTAATTCAGCCTCAATCGATTTAGTCCTCGTCTTGCCCACTAATTCATCTGAAAAGTTAAACAAGGTGAGGGATAAGCAACCACCGCTCAGTGAGTAGATTATGCAATATGCCAGTCAAGCAATGCCGTTTTACACACTCTAGAAAATATCATGAAAAGATACACCAATCCATATCATATCACATCATCCCTTCATATCTCGGTTATCCTTCATAGCACGTAGCCAACCACGTACTGGCCTTACTGCCCTATGTCCCTCTGTGGTACATCTATCCCTCGGATACCATTGAAGTTCTCGTGCATGAATAATACGTACTTCACAAATATTCCAGTCAATATATATAGTGTGAAAGATTGCACCAAATTAGACATGCTTGACTTGAAATAGAGAGATATTTGTAAATAGAACAAATCCACGAAAAATCATGGTTTTCATATTTTATCACAAAATAAGAACTTTTAGAACACATTACATAAACCACTCACCTCAACAATGAGAGCCCTTAAAATAAATTGGCAAGACAAGCCATTTACCTATCTCGTCCAAAATCAAATTTCCTTACATCTCTCTCTCTCTCTCTCTCTCTCCCTCTCCCTCTCTCTCTCTCTCTCTCTCTCTCTCCCCTCTCCGTGCGATGCCACTGTTACAGACGGCAATTTCGTCTTTGTTCGGCGACTAAATTCGACAATTCTTGTTCCAAAAGAATCTTCTCTCTCTCCTTTACTTGACCTACCCATTTTCTTCGATCGAAAACCAGCGCAGCGCCAACGATATTGACTTGAAAACTTGGCAGATTTTCGAAGCCGTTTTCAGAGATTCCGGTATACATCTTCATCCCCTCCACTTGCTCTAAAAGAATTAGAAACAATTTATTGGGTCGGGGTGTTACACAACACATGTCCACAACTCGTGAATTGGAGCTCTACGTAGTTGAACCAAGAAAATTTCCCAAACTAGTCCCGAATAAAGAGTGAACCTTAAACCACTTTAAAACCTTAAGGGTACAACCGCCCCTTCACTTTCAAATTTAGAAATTAAATTAAATTTTGGGATGGGATGTTACTATATTGCTGCATTTTCATGATATGAAATCTCATCGGCAACAATTGTAGTTTTATTGTAATGCTATTTCTTTTCCATATATATATATATATATGGTATAACTTAGATTAATTATGTAATAATTTGAAAAATAAAGAAGACTTGTCATCCTGAATTTTATTCCATGATTTGGCTTGCTCATTATTACTTGTGTTACATCATAACAAGTTGTAAATAATCACCTTACGCTTACAGTAAAGCCACAGTATATGCAAATTAACAACTCAAAATAATTAATTAGCTTACTGGATAGTGATGAGTAATTGTGGGGGCTTTTTTTTTCGTCAGTTACAGATGGGTCTGTGTTGCTGTAAGAGCAAATGAGTGGACTTGCCCCTATGTCTAAGTTCAAGAATCAAACCCAAAGAGTGCTTCAATAGGGTTAGAAAACAACTTGGTCTCCTTCACCAACAAAACCAACAGTTGCTTACAGATAAATATATGACTTGGCTTGAGAAGCTTGTGGCATGGAAGCTAAGCATTAATGAGTTTAGTATTAAAGAGACAGACTGGGCTTGGATTTCCTACGAGAAACATAGGTTCAAAGTAAGATGTTCACCCGTTTTGATTTTAATCTTGTGATGGTAGGGTAAAGTTCCACATTGGCTTGACAACCATTGGTGGTCAACAAGTCAACTTTCTTTTATGCATGCACATGCCACTGCTAGCAGTTTAGAACCCTAGCAGACTTCTAAAAAATAGATATCTTCACCCCAAGTTACTGACTTTTAAACAAGCAATTGTGAATTTGGGTGAGGAATATCTCCCACGTAAGTTCTTTTCTTGCCTCAGACTGGTGAGGACTTCACAATTTTTCACAGTACAAAATTGGTAGTTCTGGCCAGAATAAATGAAAAGAAGACAAACTATTTAGGCAGAACTGCCTATTACAGGACTCAAAACCGAAATGAAAACTCTAAAAAAGACAACAGAATGTTGGACTTCGATTTCTGCCCGGGTAACTGCCTCTAAACTGGGCTGGATTGGATGTGTCTATGCTGGATTGAATCGTCAACACCTTCAGCTGATGAATTTCAGTTGGAAATCGATACCAACGTTTGAGTTTGGCAGAGCTTCAATTTATTATGAGCCATGAAAGGCTTGCTGACAGGGCAGAATTGAGGCCTCTCAAGTTTGAAGAGGACAGAAGTGGATGGATTGATGGTCACTGAACTGGAGCTGCACTATAGTGCCTTTTCTGCTTGACCAAGGCTTTCTGTAAATTTGTTGAGGTTTTCATATTTGTAAAAAAAAAAAAAAAAAAGGACTCTGCTTGACTTGGCTTTGTGCTGAACCAAATTTGTAACGAGAGAAATCTCGCTTTGTAAAACTGTTTCTCTAGCTGATTTGTTTCTTATGGATCAAAGAGTTTTGGTTGCTTTAGGGTCATGAAAGCTTTTAAGATCAATCGATCTTTTTGAGTTGTCAATTGTGACTTTGAGAGTTTTTGTCTTGATTGATTTTTTGGCTGTCTTCATCTGTTCACCCTCTCTCTTGTTCTATAGGAAATGCTGGAGTGGGATTTTTAATCTTTGAATAATGGGCGGCAAATCTTTTCAAAAGATCTTTCTTTTCAAATGCCCGAAAAAGGGGAAGTTATCTATTCTGGCAGAGAAGAACCATCAACAGTCAATTCCCATGGTGGTCTTTTCCTTGCTTTTCCCAAAAAGAAAATCAACTTCTTTTGCTCTCTAATAATTTCTTGTAAGGAAGGAAAGACACAATCTGCCATGATGGTCAGTTTTCTTTTTTTGATGAACAACTCTCTTTCTCCCTACTTATCTTTTGAAAACGTAGCCTGCTTATCTCTTGGAAAGGTAACCTTATTTGGTACAGAGATTTTCTATGTATAAACAGAGATTTTGATCTTCTTCCTTTAGCTGCAAAGATTGGAGAAGTCCTCTTGTAAAACCTGCCTTCATTTACTCCTTATCAACTCCTCTGTGATAGTTGAAAATTTTGATTTTTCAAAGTCAGGAAGTCACGTAGGGCTCTTTTGGGAAAACATTTTTTTTAGTAAAAAAGATCTGTTGACTTGCTTTTGAGATCAAGTGACAAGAATTTTTCAGAAGCTGGGTTAAATCCAATTTCTTAGAGGTTTTCAACCTGCTTTGCGATAAATTACGATTTAATTGGCAATTTAATTGGTTATTTTTGTGTTTTTAAACCTCCGCCACCTTTGCAAAAAACATGGGCTTCTAATGTCGATTGGGCTGTTTTTCTGGAGTCAAGGCCCATTCTTCTGTTTTTTCTGTTTATGGGCCTCTTCGTCAAAATGGGTTGGCGTGTGGAATTCTTAGGCCCAAATATAAGGGGAGAAGGAATTTCGAGAGAATTTTTTGAGGGGAGAGAAAAGAATAGATGAGGAAGGAGAAGTGGGTGGTTTGACAATTTTCTGGCAGCTTGACGAAAGCATCATCAGGCTTTGGAATGGCTTGCCAGAAGAGAAAATGGGAACAAATGGAGGAATAGGGCTCGAAATTGAAGGGTTCCAAGGATGAGAGGTGATGTTTGCTCTCTCTGGATGTGGTTGAGATGATGGGTTGTTTTAGAAAATTTTCGGCAGAGAAAAGGAGAAGAGATGGAGGAATAGGGCTCGAAATCAAAGGGTTCCAGTGGTAAGAGGTGATGCTTGCTCTCTCTGGGTGCGGGGGGTGAGATGATGGGTAAGAGATGCCCCTTTTTATAAGTGTTGGAAACTCCTTCTTCCCAAGAAGCCTTAGTTGGGTCTGCCAAGTCTCCCTTCCATTCCTCTTCTCCTCTTTTGATTCATCCCTATTTAGTGAAATCCTCCCTAATCCAAACACAAATAGACAAAAATTTTGGAGGCTCTAGAGCCTTCTCGCAGCTATCCCTGTGGCCATCTCCTATTTTGGGCTACCATTTCTCCTTCTTTTCTCTTTCATTTTATGGCAAGAGCTGGTGGGAGAAAGGAGTAGGTAATGGTGTTGGTCTTAATGGTGTTTTGCTCAACTATCCTTTAGTTTTTTGGATGGTTTGTGTTCGGTTTGTCTTTGACCATGTGCTGTAGACTCCTAGCAGCCTGCACACACAAATACTTTTTGGTATTTCAAATGGTCTATCATGGTTTTGTCTCTGGCCAGGTGCTGGAGACTTTCATATATTTTCTAAGTCACTTGGGCCATTCCCTAAGGTGATGAGCTAGTGTACTAAGAGGATGGGCCAACTTTCTAAAGTGATGGACTATTTTACTAAGGTGATGGGCCAATTTTCTAAGGTAATGGACTATCTTTTTCTTTCTTTCATGCTTACCCACATATTTGGGCTCAAGAAATGGGCTCGAGTTTTGGGGCACCTAAGCAGTCCAAAACTTCCACTTCTTGGCCCACAGGCCTCGTGAATGCTCGTAACCATCCATACCACAACCCGCTCAGCAAGCCCTAGGAATTTGAGTGGCTTGGGCCCAGTTAAGCTTGTAGTGTGGCTAGGTGTACAATGAAGGGTTTTCCCCTTGGCGTGGCATGTCAATTGGCATGCTCGTGCTCAAATTTCATCGTATGGTAAAGGGCTATGGTCGAGTCAAAACAGCTCTTGGCAGGATAATTAGCATGGGTTCATAAAGCCGGTGCATTTTATAGGCTTGCTACAACTTTTAGCGTGATAGGTTACATATTTGCTTGGCGTGGCACATGGATCATGACTCATGCGAGTGTGTATGATGAACTTTCGCACGCCCAAATCGGATTTCTTCTCAGTAAGGTATCGCATTGGACCAGGATTATATTTGGGTCAAGCCTTAGATTTTTTGGGCCCCAACAGTAATTAACGACTTAATTAATTAGCAGTAGCAATAGGGACACTATGTAGCACAACAGTCTCCACGGTGAGCCGTGGTCCAATCCCAATCAGAACACCATATTCCAAACCATCACCAGTTGTAGCTTCTCCTTCCTTCGTTGACTTCTTTCTTATCTCATCGAGAATAAACAGAACAGATGGAGCTCCCATGTTCCCACACTTGCTCAATACATGCCTAGTTGCTCTCAGCTTCCCCTTATTCAGACCTAGTTTTTCTTCAACCTTGTCTAAAATGGCCGGTCTGTCGGGATGGATGCTATAGAACAAGGAGTTCCAATCATTATTAATCCCATCTATTTTCTTAAACCCTTTAACCAAAAGGTCCTCAATGTTTGTAGAAACCAACTTTGGCACATCTGGCGACATATAATACTCAAAACCCATTTCACGCAAGTGTGCCACCACGCCATGCTCCGAGTCGGAGACAATAGTTTCTCTCGTTGACATAATCTCAAACACTTGGCGTTCATTAGTATTGGAGTCGGCATTGGCACCAACAATCAAAGCCACAGCACCATCTGAAAATAGAGCTTGCCCTACTAAAACATCCAAGTGACTACCAGAAGGCGGCTGAAAAAACATAGTTGTGATCTCACAGCACACCACCAAAACACATTCGCCGGGGTTGTTCTCTGCGACGTCCTTGGCAAGGCGTAGGATAGTCCCACCAACGAAGCAGCCTTGTTGGTAGATCATGAATCTTTTAACTAAGGGGTCAAGGCTGAAGAGCTTGACGTGTTGAAAGTCGGCGCCAGGCATGTCGACGCAGGAAGCTGTGCAGAAGATGAGATGGGGGATGGGCTGGCCCCACTCTTCGATGGCCTTCAATGACGCTTCCTGGCCAAGCTTGGGTACCTCTAGAATCAACATGTCCTAATGTGGATCGAGTGAGGGTGCCCTGTAGCTACATATGTTTGGGTTTGCTTTCAGAAACTCTTCCGAGATGTGCAGAAAACGCTTCTTTGTCTTCTATTTTTCACCTATTAATTGCACACAAATAAATAAAAACAAGTTAAGATGTTAATTGACTAAAAAAAAATAAAAATAGAGATATATAGTAAAATACCCATTCTTAGCACTAAAACTATAAATAAACCCTACACTATTTAATTTCTATAAACATACCCAAAAAAAACCCAAAAAATGACAGTTGGCCCTATTGAATTTAATTTTAATTATTAAATTACTTTGATTCCTCATTGACTGCTTTGGGCTTTTTCTACGAGGTTTTTGGGTTGAGTTTGTTCTAAGAAATCAATGGCAGTTTTGTAATTTGAAACAAGTTAAATGTCTTTTTGTTATGTTGTAAATGGTTTTTGAGTGTGTTTCTAAAGTCCATTTCATATAGGTTTTTTTTTATATATAATTTGGGCTCCTATATTGGGTATTATAGTCAATCTCCCAAAAGATAAATGACATAATTTAATAGGATCGATACTACAAAGGCATTGTTTAGAGCATCCACAATGGGCTCCTTAAACCATCTCCTTAGACAAATTTTAGGGAGGAATTGGAAAAATACAACTTCAACCATGCTCCTTATCCACCTCCTAAAATATTGAGACTTCTAGGAGCTCCTAAATCTGAAGAGAGAGAAAAAATTTCTAGCGGCTCCCTATAATTTCATACTGCTTTATTTTATGAGTATTTTAAACCTTTAATTAATGCTAACTATTTTTTATATTAATTTTGTTTTTATAAAGATGGACTAATTAAAAAAGAGTTATAACATTTATGACTTCCTAAACTAAAGAGTATGATTGGAGTTAAAATTTTATAAAGAGCTTCTAGAATATCTTTCATATATTTTTAGCTAAATTTTAACTAAAAAATAGAAAGCATGATTGTAGATGCTCTTACCCAATTAATGTGTAATTGCTCTATTATCAATAATAAAAGTAAAATTAATTAGAAGTTAGAAAGAAAATAAATGAACACCTGCATTTCAATACAATTTTGTAAACATTTAACTTAACTCCCACCTTAAACCGTAAGCATGACTTTACAACAGGCTATGTAGTATACAATTCTTGTGTGCAATAGACTCCTTTTACAAAACCATATGATACAACAAACATAACAATAATTCATCCATTTTGTCCAGCCCGGTCATTTAATTCTCGGCTTTGTTATCGGGAGAACTGGCTGAAACTGCAGAAGACTCAAGATATAATTGTTTGTTTATGACTAGCTTAATTTTTGTTATGACCAGCTTAATTTTTGTTATGACCATATTATTGACAATATATTATTTTTAATGGAGTACTTTATTTATTTTATAATTAAAATAATTTTTAGGGTGTGATGGAAACATATTTAATACAAGGCAGTGCATAAAATTGCGGCCTTTGTGTCTAGAGTTGGTGGAGTCCATACTTGGGATGATTTATGGCCTGAGTGGATTTTTGATATTCTTGCCAGTGATGTAAACCTTACTATTCGTCCTTAATAATATTCTCTCTTCGTTTGGAAAAAAAAAAAAAAAAAAAAGTAAAAGTGTTTTTCCTTTTACCAAATACTTTAACAGAAAAGACATTTCAACATAATGCCCTTTTTAGTCATTATACACAGCTCACAACACTTTCACACAAATATTTACCAAACACTCAGAAATTGATTATTATACAAACAACACTTATAACAAAAAGTTACCAAACACTCAAAAACTGATTATTATACAAACAACACTTATAACAAAAAGTTTCCCAAACACCAAAGTATTTGCTCTCATAGCCAAACTAAGAGTCATTATTTTTACATTACAGTAATACCAAATTGGCCCTTAATCCATGATCAGTAATTAAGGACATAATTAGCAGGCAGCAATGAGGGCACTACGCAGTACAACAGTCTCCACGGTTAGCCCTGGCCCGATCCTAATCAGAACACCCCAGTCCAGCGCTTCACCAGTTGTGGCTTTTCCTTCCTCCATTGACTTCTTCCTCATCTCATCGAGAATAAACAAATCAGATGGAGATCCCATGTTCCCATACTCCCTCAATACATGCCTGGTTTCTCCCAGCTTCCCCTAATTCAGACCCAGTTTTTCTTCAACCTAGTCTAAAATGGCCGGTCCACCAGGGTGGATGCTATAGAACAACGAGTTCCAATCATTATTTATCCCATCAATTTCGCTAAACCCTTTTACGAAAATCTCCTCAATGTTTGCACCAACGAACTTTTGCACATCTGGTGAAAGATAATACTCGCAACCCATTTCACAGAAGTGTACCACCACGCCATGCTCCGAGTATGGGACAATAGTCTCTCTCGTTGACATAATCTCATACGCCTGCCGTTCGTTCATTTTGGGGTCAGGATTAGCACCAACAATTAAAGCCGACACACCATCTACAAACAAAGCCTGTCCTACCAAAACATCCACATGGCTCTCAGTGGGTGCTTGAAAATACATATTTGTGATCTCACAGCACACCACCAGAACGCGTGCGCTGGGGTTGTTTTCTGCGATGTCTTTGGCAAGACGTAGGGCAGTCCCACCAGCGAAGCAGCCTTGTACGTAGATCATGAATCTGTTCACAGAGGGGTCAAGGCCGAGGAGCTTGACCAGTTGAAAGTCGGCGCCAGGCATGTCGACGTAGGAAGATGTGCAGAAGATGAGATGGGTAATGTTTGAAATGGGCTGGCCCCACTCTTCGATGGCCTTCAGTGCCGCTTCCTTGCCAAGCTTGGGTACCTCTGGAATCAACATGTCCTGATGTGAATCCAGTGAGGGTGCCTTGTAGCGACATATGTTTGGGTTTGCCTTTAGGATCTCTTTCGTGATGTGTAGATAACGCTTCTTTACCATTGATTTTTCACCTGTTAATTACCAAATTTCATAAAAGTATCCACAGTTATCCTCCCACTTAATTTTATTAACTTGGCTCTATTCGTCAAATTTATTACCCAAGTCTAGTGGCCCTCATTTTTCAAAAATGAAGGAAGAAAAATATGTTCCCTAATGCCACTAGAGGTATTTTGTTATTGCCTTTTCACGGTGTTATTTCACTCATGTTATAACATGTATATCTAATCTATTTATCAATAATAATAAAGTTTTTCTATTTAAACTCTGCACTTCTCTTTGTTCACTTCATATTAAAAGTTCACTCTAACTTGTAATTCAAATTTTCACAATTTCTAAGAAAACCCACTATCTTCCCAAACTAGCCCTAAATACACATCCAGCAAACAAAATAAAAATAAAAAAGTCATCAACCTCACACCCCACACTACTTGAATAGATAAAAACATTGTTGTCAACTATTCAATATATAGAGACACACACACACACACACACACACAGAGTGAGCTTCAGCTGAAGGATCCCTCAAATAAGCATATTTGAGGGACACCCCTGTAGTGCCCACTCTACATTATTTTTCACTAATCCAAACTGTCTATTTTTTAGATATTCATTTAAAGATCATCTTTATAAAAAATTACTTGAATCCGATATCATTTGACCACTCAATTGAAATATTGAAATTTTAGTACTTTATTGAAGCACCGTGTTCATTGATTTTGTTGGACACAATTTGATGTCAAAACGGTTTCCGATTTATCTAATTTTTTGCAAGGATGATCTATGAATGTAGACTTTAAAAATTTATGGTTTGGATCGTTGAAAAAAAAAATTGTACGGAATCCTAAAAGGTGTCCCTCAATAGAAGGGGACTATATATATATATATATATATATATTGGACTTCATAAAAACATATTATGATCAAACAATATAATATTACTCAATGATGTTATATGCAATATGTTCTTCAATTTTTATTTTTTTTATTTCTGAAGAGAAACGATATATTGATAACAAACAGAAACAAAACTTAAGAGCTTAATTGACAACCCAAGAAATAATCTCACATTATATACCTCGATCAATTGACGACCCATAAGCCACTATTTGCATACCGTACTTGGGGTTTGTGAAGAGAAGATGAGAGTGTAGTAGGTTTTTTGGATTGAAAGAGAAAAGTAATCTGGCAATAGGGTGTAGAGGAGTTTGTGTTTTCCTAAAACTTAATATGAAGAGTGGTGGTGTGTGTGTATACTAGGGTTAAATATTAAGTTGGATGACTTTTTTTGTCTTTTTATACAATAATTCAACTTAAGAGCTTAATGATTTAAGTATTGAGGCAAACAAAGAAAAATGTGGAGTTTAAATAGAAAAACTCATAATAATAATGTATCATGTGTTCATGAAATATTAACTTTCTTATCAACTCATATTATAACACATGAATTAGCTGCACCACGTGATTGTATAGGATAACTAAATATATCTCCCAATGTTGTCATTTTCATATGGGTTAACTTATTGCATGACATTTGGAAGAGGTCCAAAATCTGAATGCTCTGCCGATTAAAAAATCATAAATCACTTAGTGCATTATATAATTTTATTCATTAGTATGAATTAATATATTAATTTTATGCATGCATATACGTGTTGTACAAAGAGTACCACTTATAGTGGCGGATTTGTGTAAAGGGCAGGATGGGTGCCTGCCCATTCCAAAGTTTTTATTTTATTTTTAAAACCTATATATGTTATAAGGGCAGCCCAAATTTAAAAACTTAAAACCTAATCCAATATAAACACGTTGCCCATCCAACTTCCAAGAGGACGTACGTGGTCCCATATATTTTGTCTTTTCTCTTTTGGCACAGATTATTTATCTCTTCTATTCTATAGCGACCACAACAACCTCTTTTCCCCCGCTCTATTTGCTGCATATTCCTATTATACTGGCTGGGCAGTGGGCAACTTGGCAAAATCATCTCCTCTCCTTTCTACAACAAGAAGTATTTTCTAATTCTCTCAATTTCTATATATCTTTCATTATAGTTTTAATTTAAAATTGAATATTCTAGGATTTACTTAGAGATTAAATTATAATTTTGTGATTTTGTTGAAATTAAGTTGGGGCTTTGATTTTAAGAACTTTGTTGAGATGTTTCAATGTTTAATTTGTTATTTGTTCATATTGTTGAGATGCTATTATTATGAGAATTTGTTTGATTTTTTGTTGCTATGTTTGATTTAAATTATTTCTTTTACATGTTATTCGTAGGTTATCTTTCACTTGTGGTTTTTGTTTTTGTTGTTAAGCTTTTATTAATGTATAGATGTATTTGGGGGTAAGGCTCACTACGTTCCCCCTGACTAGGTGTATCTTTTTTCTGATTATTAATGAAATTTACTTGTATCGTCGATTTTAGTATGTAAGTTCCTCCCAATTGGCTTTCCAATCTTGGATCCGCCACTGGAATTTGTATTGGACAACGGGGGCCTCATTCTCATCTCTCAAAATAGCAAAAAATAAAAGAAATTCTTAGGCCTCTCCGAATTATGTTGTTGTACCTAGTTAGAACAACAAAAAGAATTGAAACTTGTAAGCAGACTGACCAAAAACCCTTATCTTACTGATTCGAAGACCTTATCTTGTAAAAGAAGACCCTAATGACAATGATGCCGTAATAAAACCTAGGGTTTGTCTAATATAGGTCCCTACAACTTTTATTTCCTAGAGCCATTTAATCTCAACTTTTTTTCTAACTTAAAATTAATAAAAAGCAATAATCTTTGAGAGAGATCAAACAAATGAAGAAAACTCATAAATCCCTTGAGTTAAGCCCATAATAATAATTAATCAGGGAGAAAGGAAGGATGAACCCTATCTATTGTTGTTACCCTATCTATCATTGATTTAGTAGTAAATATGCATGATCTGGAATTTAATTATTAACCTATCTATCATTAATTCTAGATTAATTACCCAGTGGGATGAGAGGAAGGATGAAGCCTAGCTGGAATGGACTAAAAGATGAAGCACTCAAATGCAATATGGCTTAGAGGAAAACCGATCATATGTAGGGAAGTAGAGAGAGATAGAGAGCCCTCCCTAACTACAGGGGAGGGGATACTATTAGCATTAGACACCACCGACAGAGTGGATGATTGATTTGAGATTAATAAGTTGGCCAGGATCAAATATCATGTGATCCGTAGCGCTCGAGTCGATAATCCATGCGGAGTTTTTGAAGGACGTATGAAAAGTAGAAGCTTTGGTGGTGGTGATAGAAGCAGAATTCCGGGTAGCCGGGGCAGCAGGATTGAAGGCATGCTTCTGTGAGTCTGCAATAACATGGAGAATCGTAGGGGTTCCTGACATCGCAGCGGAAATAAGATGTGATATGAGAAGGTCAGGAATTTGATGTACAAATTTGAGGGTATGTGTTCAGGGATTTGGATAACAGGATTTGAGGACTTTAGATTTGAGGGATTTGGATTTGGGGAAAATGATGAGGAATTTGATTTAGGGTTTTGGATTTGAACATGAGAAATTTGAGATAAGGGTTTAGAGACAACCTAGGATCGATTGCTCTGATACCATGCTAAAAAATTAATATGGTTTGAATGTATTAGGTTGAATATTATTCTTCTCCATGAGGAGGTATATATAGGAGTTTACATGAGTGTTTTACAAGGAAATAGATACAATAATCAATTAGGATAGTATCTCCTAATTATCCAAAGATTTGTCAATTGAATAAAATGGGAAAGTGAATCCCTTAATTAATCAAGGAAATAAATCTCCTTGATTAATTAGGAGACGCGCGTCAACAGTCTAGAGTAATTTAGGATTTAAATTAGTTTATAATTCACAACAACTGGAGAATTAATTCAGTCTTTGTGGGAACGACCTTGTACTTGCCTTCGCCATATTGCATTAACCTTGTGTGCTTGCAAGTTTATTTCTTGAACTTAACTATCTAATTTTCAGGTAGTATAATTATACATCAAGTTTTTGGCGCCGTTGCCGAGGACTGAGTTTAATGCTTTGTGTTGTGTGATTTTAGCTTTACTTTGGTTGTTATTTCAGTAACTTGTCGTCCCTTTAATCTTTGTGTTATCGTTTTACTTTGTTGTATTTCTTTGATTTATTTTCTTTTATTATTTGTTTCTTTGTTTTCCGGCATCACCTATTATTAACTATCTCTTTTGGTTCGTTGTCTGTAGGTTGCTCTCAAGTATTTGTGTGCTCTGTGTGTGTTAGTTAATGGTCAGCACAAGATCCCAAGGTCAAGAATTAGTGCCCCTTGATCCTAAGATAGAAAAAACGTTCTGAAAGGTCTGTTGCATCAACCAACGAGCGTTTGCTACTGATTTAGAGTTTGACACAGAGTCAATGGCAGCCAACACTAGCCCTTGAAAGAGTATTCACAGTCCACAATCTTAGAAAAGCCTTCATGTATCACATTTCCTGAGGAGTGTTTTAAAACTTTTGATAGAGTTGCTGCAACTCTATGCAATGGGGAGATAACAGATTCACAAGGAAGACTAGTGTGCACAATGTCGATACAAATCTTGGAGTTGCTTCAGCATGTCAAGTATCCAACTTGGAAAAGAATCTTGAAATTTTCATGCAATCAATGACCAGATTTGTTTCTCTTTCCTTTGTCTACGCTATTTGCTCTGATAGTTCTTATCCAACTAGTAGTTGCCCTTTGAGTGATCTTACGTAGGAACAAGCTAATCAAATAAATTCCTTTCAGAAGCCATGACATGATCCCTACTCCAAAACATATAACCCAAGATGGAAGAAGCACCCCAACTTCTCGTGGATCAACAACAATCCATCTGAGTAGTGCATTTATCCTCAGCAGAAACCTGCCAATCCGAATAAACCAAGAGAACCAACTTTCACGAAGATTATGACTCAGTTTATTCAACTTAACAACAAATAAACAATAATCTTCAAGCTGGTTATCAAAATTGTCATGCTGCAATCAGAAATTAGAAGTCTAAGTAAGCCAGATTGCAAACATAGTTAATGAGAGGGAGAGAGGAAAGTTACTTAGCCAACCTGAAGTAAATCCAAGAGGCTAGGGGAACATTAAGGCCATAAAAACATTGAGGAGTGGCCGAACTTATAAGGCTAGACCTGAAGATGTTTCTAAGGTTGAAATAGAGGGAAAACAAGCCGCTGAAATTGAGTTAGAGGTGGAGGAAATAACCACACTTCAGCCACAACGAATGTTAGAGAGGTCCCTACAACAGCTATTGAGTTTACCAACGAACCTACAGTGGCTGCCTATTCCAAGAAGCAAATATATGTGCCTCTCGTTCCTTTTCCTCAAAGACTATAGAAGCACAAGAGATATCAGCAAACACTGGATATTCTGGAATTGTCTAGAAAGGTTCAAATAAATATTTCATTGTTGGATGCAGTGAAGCAAATCCCAGCTTATGCTAAGTTCCACAAGGATGTTTGCACAAACAAGTAAAAATTTGCTACACATGAGAAAGTGATGTTGTTTGAGGAATGCATTGCAGTTCTCCTTAAGAAATTGCCACCAAAACTTAAGGATCCAGGGAGTTTTATGATTTCTTGCATATTGGAAATTTACATATTGAAAAGGCTTTAATTGATTTGGGTGCAAGTATTAACTTAATGCCTTATTCTGTATTTCAGCAGTTAGGCATTGGAGATATTAAACCAACTTTTGTGAGCTTACAACTGGCTGATAGGTCTATCAAATATCCACTTGGAATCATTGATGATATACTAATCAAAGTGGATCAATTTGTGCTTCCAATGGATTTTATCATCCTTGACATGGAGGAAGATAGAGAAGTTCCCATCATTACAGGACGTCCTTTTATGGCTACTGTTGGCACCATCATTGATGTGAAGAATGGTTTATTGACCATGACTGTACAAGGCCAAACTGTTGAGTTCAAGGTGTTTAAGGCCATTAAGGAGCCCGTGGAGATGAATGAGTGTTTGTGTAGATACCGTTGATACAAATGCCCACGCCACTTTCCTAGCTAATGTCAACGAGGATGAACTTCTCACATGCATAGCCAAACTGGAGCTAAGGTAGGGTTACGGGAGAGGGGTGGAGGAGTTGACATATTTAATTGTTTTATTTTTATTAAGAGATAACAGAGTTAGAGTAGGAATAACTCTATTAAAGTAGGGTTAAGTGAGAGTAGAAATAACTCTATTAAGGTAGGGTTAAGTGAGATGTCAGGTATCAAAAAATTAAGGAAAGGACAGGGAATTACAAACAAAAACATGAGAAGAATAATTACCTTATCCAAGTTGCTGACTTGGCACCATCTGGTTGGGAAATCTCACTAGGGTGGTGATTTTATGATCATTTTAGAATAAGCACGTCCGAAAACTTAAAAATATCTGAATTTTTTGGAGGATTCTACATCAACCAGTCTCTATTACCTCATCAACTAGTCTTAACTACCACTCAAGTCCAATTTCATCAATAATTATGAGATCACTTTCTGTTTTGTTGATTTCATCAACTTACTTTCCTGTAATGGTATTATAGAGACATTCTCCAATAAGTATTTAAGTGAAGGATTAGTTACATCTAATCTCGATTGTTGGATTGCATCTAATAAACTATCAACACATTTAAAGAATGCAATCTAACGGCTAAGATTAGAAGTATGTAATCAATCCTTAACATAAAATACTTATTAGAGAATCTTCCTGGTATTATATAGGTCAGCTTATTGTTTTTCCTCGTGCCGAATTTATCCTAACCCATTCATTGCAATAAAGTAATATATTTTAGTTTTAGGATTCACAGCAACTTGCTCTTGGCTGTGATTCTTTATCTTTATTAAATTTATTGTAACAAGCATTTGAATTGAAGTATAAAGTAACATTTTTCAGTTTTTTTTTTTTTTGGTCGAAAACATTTTGTAGTTGGTAGGTGGTTTTTCTTAAATTTATCGTGACAAACATTTAAGGTAATTTAAAAGCTATTAGTATCCATTAAATTTGGTTCCTCCTAATAATACAAATCCAAATGTTAGGTTAAAATAATTGAGATTCGGATCTGCCCTTGCGGCCCCACTTGACAATATCAAATCTCATATCTCTTGTCTATTATCTATATAACCTACGACGAATGGCCAGCGATGTCTACGAAGAATGGTAATCTATTATCAATACTTCTTTCATCTTATTTTGCAACCATCAAACTCCCCTTAGCCTTTTTGTTCCAGTTTTGAACCCATCCAATACAACCAACCCTATATACGGCCAGCGATGTCTGCAAGTAAGATTGAAGCCAAGAGTCCCGGCAATACTAGCCATTGGTACGACAAACCTAGCCCACTGTTACTACTAACAAGATTATCCTGATTTCCTATTCCGAGTCACCAATAGCGACCATATGATAGAATTGAAAGACAAGTTCAAGCGCATATGTAAGTGGTCAGTGGCAGATTCAGGATTGGAAAGCCAATTAGGCGGAACTTACATACTAAACTCGACGATACAAGTAAATTTCATTAATAATAAGAAAAAAAGATACACCTAGTCAGGGAGAACATAGTGAGCCTTACCCTCAAATACATCTATACATAAATAAAAGCTTAACAACAAAAACAAAAACCACAAGTGAAAGATAACCTACGAATAACATGTAAAAGAAATAATTTAAATCAAACATACCAACAAAAAATCAAACAAATTCTCATAATAATAGCATCTCAACAATATGAACAAACAACAAATTAAACATTGAAACATCTCAACAAAATTCCTAAAATCAAAGCCCCAACTTAATTTCAACAAAATCACAAAATTATAATTTAATCTCTAAGTAAATCCTAGAATATTCAATTTTAAATTAAAACAATAATTAAAGATATATAGAAAATGAGAGAATTAGAAAATACTTCTTGTTGTAGAAAGGAGAGGAGATGATTTTGCCAAGTTGCCCACTGCCCAGCCAGTATAATAGGAATATGTAGCAAATAGAGCGGGGGAAAAGAGGTTGTTGTGGTCGCTATAGAATAGAATAGATAAATAATCTGTGCCAAAAGAGAAAAGACAAAATATATGGGACCACGTACGTCCTCTTGGAAGTTGGATGGGCAACGTGTTTATATTGGATTAGGTTTTAAGTTTTTAAATTTGGCCTGCCCTTATAACATATATAGGTTTTAAAAATAAAAAAAACTTTGGGATGGGCGAGCACCCATCCTGCCCCTTACACAGATCCGCCACTAGGTGTGATGGAAACATATTTAATACAAAAAAATATATAAGATAAAGTAAAAGTGTACTTTTTCCTTTTACCAAACACTTTAATAGAAAATGCATTTCAACATAATGCCTTTTTTAGTTATTATACACAACTCATAACACTTTCACACAAATATTTACCAAACACTCAGAAACTGATTATTATACAAACAACACTTACAACAAAAAGTTTCCAAACACTCAGAAACTTATTATTATACAAACAACACTTCACCAAACTGTTTACTCTCACAGCCAAACTGAGAGCGATTATTTTTATATTACAGTAATACCAAACTGGCCCTTAATCCATGATCAGTAATTAAGGACATAATTAGCCGGCAGCAATGCGGGCACTACGCAGTACAACAGTCTCCACGGTTAGCCCTGGCCCGATCCCAATCAGAACTCCCCATTCCAGCCCTTCACCAGTCGTGGCTTTTCCTTCCTCCATTGACTTCTTCCTCATCTCATCGAGAATAAACAGAACAGATGGAGATCCCATGTTCCCATACTCCCTCAATACATGCCTAGTTGCTCTCAGCTTCCCCTCATTCAGACCCAGTTTTTCTTCAACCTTGTCTAAAATGGCCGGTCCACCAGGGTGGATGCTATAGAACAACGAGTTCCAATCATTATTTATCCCATCAATTTCGCTAAACCCTTTTACGAAAATCTCCTCAATGTTTGCACCAATGAACTTTGGCACATCTGGTGAAAGATAATACTCGCAACCCATTTCACGGAAGTGTACCACCACGCCATGCTCCGAGTATGGGACAATAGTCTCTCTCGTTGATATAATCTCATACACCTGCCGTTCGTTCATTTTGGGGTCAGGATTAGCACCGACAATTAAAGCCGACGCACCATCTGCAAACAAAGCCTGTCCTACCAAAACATCCACATGGCTCTCAGTGGGTGCTTGAAAATACATATTTGTGATCTCACAGCACACCACCAGAACGCGTGCGCTGGGGTTGTTTTCTGCGATGTCTTTGGCAAGACGTAGGGCAGTCCCACCAGCGAAGCAGCCTTGTACGTAGATCATGAATCTGTTCACAGAGGGGTCAAGGCCGAGGAGCTTGACCAGTTGAAAGTCGGCGCCAGGCATGTCGACGTAGGAAGATGTGCAGAAGATGAGATGGGTGATGTTTGAAATGGGCTGGCCCCACTCTTCGATGGCCTTCAATGCCGCTTCCTTGCCAAGTTTGGGTACCTCTGGAATCAACATGTCCTGACGTGGATCCAGTGAGGGTGCCTTGTAAAGACATATGTTTGGGTTTGCCTTTAGGATCTCTTCCGTGATGTGTAGATAACGCTTCTTTACCATTGATTTTTCACCTGTTAATTACCAAATTTCATAAAAGTATCCACAGTTATCCTCCCACTTAATTTTACTAACTATGCTCTATTCGTCACATTTATTACCGTACCCTAGTGGCCCTCATTTTTCAAAAATGAAAGAAGAAAAATCTGTTCCCTATTGCCTTTTCAAAAAATTCGTAGGGGACCCTAAAAGGCGTCCTTCAATAGAAGGGGACTATATATATCTCCCAACATTGTCATTTTCAGATGGGTTAACTTATTGCATGATATTTGGAAGAGGTCCCAAATCTGAATGCCCTGCTAATTAATAAATCATAAATCACTTAGTGCATTATATAATTTTATTAATTAGTATGAATTGATACATTAATTTTATGCATGCATATACGTGTTGTACAAAAAGTACCACTTACATATGCGCTTGAACTTGTCCTTCAATTCTGTCATATGGTCGCTATTGGTCACTCGGAATAGGAAATCAGGATAATCTTGTTGGTAGTAACAGTTGGCTGGGTTTGCCGTACCAATGGCTAGTATTGCCGCAGGACTCTTGGCTTCAATCTTACTCGCAGACATCGCTGGCCGTATATAGGGTTGGTTGCATTGGATGGGTTCAAAACTGGAAACAAAAAGGCTAAGAGGCGTTTGATGGTTGCAAAATAAGATGAAAGCAGTATTGATAATAGATGACCGTTCTTTGTAAGTTATATAGATAATAGATGACAGATATGAGATTTAATATTGTCAAGTAGGGCCGCTAGGGCAGATCCGAATCTCAATTATTTTAACCTAACATTTGGATTTGTACTAATAAGAGGAACCAGATTTGATGGATAGTTAAGCTTTTAAATTACCTTAAATGTTTGTCACGATAAATTTAAGAAAAACCACCTACTAACTAAAAAATGTTTTCGACCAAAAGAAAAAAAAACTAAAAAATGTTACTTTATACTTCAATTCAAATGCTTTCACAATAAATTTAATAAAGATTAAGAATCACAGCCAAGAGCAAGTTGCTGTGAATCCTAAAACTAAAATATATTACTTTTTGCAATGAATGGGTTAGGATAAATTCGGCGCGAGGAAAAACAATAAGCTGGCCTATATAATATCAGGGAGATTGTCCAATAAGTATTTTATATTAAGGATTGGTTACATACTTATAATCTTAGCCGTTAGATTGCATTCATTAAATGTGTTGACAGTTTATTAGATGCAATTCAACAATCGAGATTAGATGTAACTAATCCTTCACTTAAATACTTATTGGAGAATGTCTCTATAATACCAAGTTGATGAAATCAACAAAATAGAAAGTGATCTCGTAATTATTGATGAAATTGGACTTGAGTGGTAGTTAAGACTAGTTGATGAGGTAGTTAAGACTGGTTGATGTAGAATCCTCCAACAAATTCAGATACTTTTAAGTTTTAATTTGAACGTGCTTAATCTAAAATGATAATAAAATCACCACCCTAGTGAGATTTCCCAACTAGATAAGGTAATTATTCCTTCTCATGTTTTTGTTTGTCATTCCCTGTCCTTTACTTAATTTTTTGATACCTAGCATCTTACTTAACCCTACTTTAATAGAGTTATTCCTACTCTCACTTAACCCTACTTTAATAGAGTTATTCCTATTCTAATTATCTCTTAATAAAACTAAAATAATTAAGTATATCAACTCCTCCACCCCTCTCCCTCTCTCTTCCGAGTCCAATTTTCATGTTACCAAATCCCCTGTGGCCCCTTGTTTCCTCCTTAGTTTTGTGACATGTGGCACACAACTTAACACTAATTTAACTTTGTTAACTCTCTTCATCCCTTTATTTAAAAAAAATAATAATTAAAATATATTAAAATACATGTTCGACATAAGAAATTGAAGTGAAAAAAAAAAATTCCCAGCACACGACGACCATCCAACCCCAGCAGCGGCAACCCTCTGTCCTCAACAACCCAGCCAAGCATCCCTTTCCCCCCTCTTTCTCATCAAATTTCTAGCCTAATAGACCATATTTACGTCCTTTGACTCAGATCGTCCATCAACCTTATGGATTGTTCTTCCTTGGATGAAGCAATCTTGGGAAAAGTCAAGGTCGCGATGGAGCAGCGCGCAGGAATGTCGAGCTCACAATGAAGCTTGACAGCCTCTTCGATGCACAAGACATTTAGATTCTAGATCTGGTGCGGCACTATGAAGGGAGAGAGAGGAGAAAAGGAGGGTGTGCTTGTTGAAATAAAGGGACCACAATAATTGAAGGCATACATGGATTTATATCTGTTGGCACTGCAAGGTGGGTGGTGAAGAAGATGAAGGGACTGTGCTTGTGAATAAAATTATTTTAATATTTTAATATTCTAATATTGTTTAATATAAATAACAATTAATAGAGTTCCCACTGCTGGGGTTGGGTTGTGGAGGATAGGGGTTTCCGCCATTGGGATTGGGTGGTGGTCGTGTGCTGGGTGGCTATTGAAGCTACTGACATAGAAAGTAAAGACAACGTTTTACTAAAACTGCTGTAATGTTAACTGCTAACACCACAAACTATTCTTAATTAGCGTCATATAATTTTACTAGAATCCATGTCGGTAGATTAGTAATCAACGTCGTATTAATGCAATATACCACGACGGTAAAAATAAATTTCTCAACATATGACATCCTCATGTGCAACATCCCGACCCAAAATTTAATTATTCTTTAATTAAATTAAATTAATAAATTCTGAAATTACAATTTTGCTCCTAGGGATAAGGTCATTTTGGTCACTTTTTAATCCAGAAGGATTTTGGAGAAACAAATGGAACCATGACGTAGATTGTGTCGCGTTGAGTCCGTAGACACGTAGTGGGCTCAAATCGGAGTTATGACGAGGAAATTGTGATCTACGAAAATGAAGTGGCACAATCGTAATTTTGGAGAAGTCAAAATTTAAAATACCCCAAATCAGATTTTCCACGCCTAGACCTTAAGTTTCCCACATCTGATCATTTTGTAACTCCCACACTTATTCCCTCCTCTTCACAAGTCTGAACCTTGATAACTCTCACACAAACACAAAGTTTTCACATCTCATTCTCTTCAAAGCTGAGAGCTCCAGCTCTCCTTCTTCACGTCAGTCTTGTTAACGGCTTCGAAACCCATATCTTCTCAGATCGAAATGAAATATTTCCTTCTTCGAACTTGTTTATCTGCGTGTCTACTAGAACATATAAAAAATTGAGCCCAATCGAAGAAGATTAGTTACCTAAAACGCAGTTTGAGTACAAGCTGTTAGTCACAGCCTGATTTTCTGCGTAAGCTCCGATTTGTCCTTGCATGTCTATTTCCACAGTCTTTTGGTGAAGTAGTCTTCATCAAACTTGTCCCTCTATTCAATATCTACAACATATCCAAAATTCAAGGAAATCGAAGATTTCTATCTACCTGAAATCGTGTTCAAGGTGAGACTAGTCTCCACTTTCGTTCTGTTTTCTGGTTTCACTCCAGTGCGGCATTATTCACTCTTTCATGTGGACTTCTTCTGATATAATAGCATCGTTCCTTTCATCAAAGTTGTTCATCTATGTCTTGGCTATAATATTTCAAAATTGGGGCTTAATCCAAGAAGTGTAGTCATCTCAAAGCGTGTTGAAGTGTCACCTGCTCATTCCTGGCTGCTGTACTGATGTAGGCTCGAATTCTTTCTTGCATGTCAATTTCTGTTTATCATTGGACAATAGTTTCTCCATAATAACTGTTCCTTCATTAGAGAACTATTACATATCCAAAATTCACAGCAACTGGAGTTCTCTAACCATCTGAAATCTTGTTAAAGTTTAGTAAGTCCTCTGTTCTGCTGTTTTAACTCTACAGGAACTTATTCACTATTAGACGTCGATTTCCCTTGCTCAAATGACTAAGATTGATTCTTCAATGTTGTTCAGCTTTCTGTTCTCTACAACATATCCAAAGATGGTGGCCATACAACTAGTTTAGGCCACTCGGACCTAGTATAACTGAAACAAGCTCCTCTCTTCTTATCAAGTGTTGTTTGGTAGTCTTGTGGCGGCGCGTGTGTTGTGAAATTATTGCAAGCGCACAATTCGTACAAGTAATATAGAAATAAGTAGAGTGTCGTTCCCACGAAGACTGTAATTTCCTATTAACTACCAATTATGATTAATTTAGAAGTTTATTTGAACAGTTAATTAAGAAGATTGATTGATTCAAGAAAACTAAAATAATTATGAAAAATAACAATTTAATTAACGATAGAAAATTAAGATGATGAGACACTAGAGCATCCGATTTCACCATAACCAATTCTACTTAATTCTTATAGCCAATTAACCCTAATTACTATCCCTGTTGACAGTTGGTTTCTCCTAATTCATTCGATATCCCCTCTCGGGCTCAACCAAAAGTATTCTCAATTAACAACCCATTCTCTCTCGAGCAACGGATTTAGAAAACTAAGAACCCATTAAGTTCTATGAGAACCTACAAGAAAACTGCATGAGTCATGTTAGTCCCTCTCGGGCACTCATTCAAGTCATGGTATTTGTTACAAGAAGCAAACACCAAACATCTCCTCTCGGTCTCCGCTTGGATCATCAATTAAATATTAGCTAGATATTTAAATCATTAAGAACAGTAACAAATACTCAACATGGGATAATAATAAGGAATTAATATAACTATAAAAATTGAGTATTCATGGTTAGGCTACATCGTAGCCCTAGCAAGGGAAATTAGTTCATGACAGAAGAAAATATAAACAAGAGAATTATTGTCATAAAACCAATTTGGCCGATGGACTTGATCTTCAGAATCTTCACAGGAACACCTTCAAAAGCTCCTCAAATAATGCAGCAGCAAATTCTTGGCTTCCTCTGATATTTCTCTGGGTGTATGAAAGTTGGTGGAAAAATATGGTAGATGATGGTGGAAAAAGGTGATACCATGAAGAGATCCTAGGGTGACCTTATATAGTATAAAACAACTAAACCCTACTTCAAAAAGGTCTAGAAAAACTCTCCTAAAGCAAAACAAAATCTCAAACAATTAAGGAAACAAACTAGGAAAGAATCCTTATTTGACTTGGAAACACGTCAGCCAACTTGCACGCACGTTTTGGGGTCGTTCCACTTCCTAGAAAATTCTGGAAAAATATGAGAAACGTAGCTTTATCTCTAAGCTTTCCAAGCATATATTACACACCACTAGGAAAAATCGGAAAGATATTCAAATCTTCACTCTTCCACAGCAGTGCAGTTCTGACGGGATTTCAACTTAGGCTGTCTTGACTTGCAGGTCTGGAGCATTTGGCTTGGTAGAAAATTATGAAACTTTGATACAATGATCTTCAATGTCTTAGCTTTCTTCTACAATTGGTCTTGCACTAAAATGCATTCGAAAAGTTGATTTTCAGTTGAAATCCTTCCAAGAGCGCAGAATAGCTGAAAATAAGGAAAGTAAAGTAATAATACTCTTTTTAATTAACTTTCCCCACAAAACCTACATATAAAAGGTGTAAAAATATAGGAAATAATACACTTATCAAACTACCTCAAACCTATCTTTTGCTAGTCCTCGAGCAAAATTAGAAATTAAAACAAACACAAGACAAAAACTAACTAAACCACTTTCGCAGGTAAACTCGATGGCACTTAGCATGTGCCACAAGCCGTTAAACCTCTAGGTGTCCCTAGTAGGAGGAGTTGTGTCTCCTGAGGGTTTACCAGTCACGATACCCACAAACGTTTACTACAAAACAAAGTCGTTAAAGACACCACTTTAACAGGCTAATAAAAATCAATGCATGCCAATCACATTTGCATCACTAAAGATATGCCACTTTGAGTAAATTGCATCATAGTGTAATGTGTAATACCAAAACTCATAACATCAAAGCTTAAAGACAACCACACTCGAATACCATGGAATTATTTCGCCTTGACTCTAATCCTCACCGGATATCACTCTATAATTTTTCTCTCAGAATCCTAGGCTTACACTCAAATGTCACATATGTGTATGAAGTTATGTAATGGAAATCAAATATTAACACATATGCTTAGCTTGAAGAATGGCAATTTCTAAAAATAATGTCTCATAAAAAGAATCGAATACTAAGAACTAGAGTACATACCTCACCTCCAAGAAAGATTTCCCAAAAGATCAGTTAGGTCTTTTACTTTGGTTGTAATGAAAGGCTAGGTTTGGGTTAAGAAAGAAAGGAAAGGAATAACAAAAACTTAGGACATACCAAAGCATTATTCACGATCACATACACGGACAGCTCTTTTTGAACTTTTTGTACCACTCAGCGTCCAGGGATTGTGCATATTTTCTACTCCATTTGGAGTGATTTTGAACTTTTATTCTTTTGATTTGCAAAATATTTTCTTTTCTTTTCTTTTCTTATATTTCTTTTTTTTCTTGCAATTTTTACACAAACACCTCGGTACACGCCAATTCTTTGGTGTAGAGCCCAACCTTCTTATTTTCATCACTTTGGCACATCCTAAGCTATAAGGTATGGCTTAGAAACGGGTTATATAGGTTAAAAGATAGTAGGAGTGATGAAGGAAGGGCTAAGTGTTTGGTTGCAAAGGGGTTAATGACGCACACAAAGGGGTAGGATGAAAAGTCTTTTAGAGGGTGAAAACATGCATAGCCTAACATCATCTCTTATGGTCCATCCAACTTGGAAGCGACATACCTACAAAAATAAGAAAATTCTTTAGTATCCAATACAAACCTAATGAGAGCAATCTAATTAAGAATAAAATCGAAGAGTGTTTAAGAGTAGAAACAATGAAACCCCTCTCAAAGAAAATGGCTTTTGGCTCAATTATCTCACAAAGGTAGTCTCCACTAATATTCCATAGTCATTCGAGCATAGCAACCTTGTCCACCAAAACATTACGAGTATGGTATTGTGAAGTGCAAAGATTATAATGCAATCACCCTTCATGGCAACACGTTAGTAAAGCATTCATGATCAAAACATGGCATATACATCTCTATTAGCAAGGAAAAGTGACAACTTTAACTAGAATTTATGTTTCACAAAAACTGCTTCTTTTCAATTTTGACCTCAGATCAGTTTTCAACAATTATCTCTTAAAGTACTGCATGGATTTTGACAAGCCTTATATGCTCAGAAAATAGACAAAGAAACGCATAACTTTTCTTTAGACCAAATACCAGAAAACAGACTAGAACTGCATGAAAACTGACGTTAAATACAGAACACAGTACAGAATCGCAGAAATATTCCAGTTCCAGACCCCTGTTCAGAAAAACAGCTATAACTTCCAAACGAAAAGTCAGAAAATTACGACCCTTAAATGGCTGGATTCAGCACGAAAAACTGAAGAAGGCAACGCGGGCCAAAT
>NC_024128.1:19010501-19038026 GCF_000346735.1 Prunus mume
GTCTGTGTTCTCCCCCTATAATTAGCGGCACGCCCAGGAATGTTTTAGCAGAGGTGCAATTTTTAAAAGCTAAGAGCTCCAAAAAAAAAAAAAAAAAAAAAGACAACTAAACATCCTTATCATTTAAAAAATATTAATGTTAGTCATAATTAATTAAAAAAATAACATTACAATTAACCTACAATTGTTGCCGACAAGGCTTCATATCATGAAAACATCTCATTATATTTGGATTACTAATACAAGAAAAAACATTTTTCTCAATGTAAACAACCAAGCTATCACTCAACCATTGATTCCTCATTTTGTTATGCTATGGTGTTTTCACAATATTCGTAGCTGAAAAAGCTCTCTCAACCGAAGCAGTTGCAACAGGTAAAACTAAAGTCAATGTAAGAAGTAAATACACATAGTTGTATATTCTACTCCTTCCTGTATTCACCAATTTTTCTGCCAGATCAGTAATTCCGTTCAATGATGAAAACTTTGTCATGCTCTGCATATCAACAATATAAAGCCCAAGTTGATCTTCAAGCTTCATGAGGTCTCCATCATTAAATTCTTGAGGGTAAAATTTAGCCAAATGAAGTATTTTTTTGTTTGTCAAAAGCTACAAAATTATAAGCCAGACTCAAACATACCATACAAAGAAGCAATTCAGTGTTTACCTCAGTGAAGCGATTATTCAATTCCACTAGTTGCTTACCAATGATAGTAAGAAATAGGTCTACACGATAATAATGGCGGTTTGTGATTTTCTGAGCTTTACGTCTTGATCTCCCTTGTGGTACAAATAAATCATCCATGTTAGGAACGTCAATATCATTGTTGCCACAAAATATTGATACTTGGCCAAGCAAATCATCAAAGTCATCATCCCTCACGGATTGTAGCTTTGCTTACATCTTTGGACCAACATCATCGCATTCACAATATCTTGGTCTTTCTTTTGTAATGCCTTTGACAAATCATTTGTGATTCCCAATATAAATCTTATCAAATATAGGTGAAACACAAAGTGAAAAGTTTGTATTTCTTTCAACAACCTATTTGCTTCACCTAAATTATCTTGGTTGACATCATCAACAATCCATTCAAGCACCTTCACCACGGGATAAAACATAGTATTAATACCAAGTAAAGTATCATAATGTGAGTTCCAACGTGTATCACAAGGACCTTTGAGAGTGGTTTATTGATTTAACCCTCGCACCGTTTCAAGATCATCAATTTCAAGAGCTTTCATAATATCTTTTTGTTGTTGCTGTCTAAGTGCATCACGACACTTACACAATGCTCCAATAATATTAACCACACTACTAGCCGTTGTGAAGAAAGTAGCAATGTTTTCATTTCTTTAGCCATGTTTTATATATATATATATATACATATATATATATATATCTATAAAGCATTGTGTTTTAAAAAGCCTGGTCCAAAACGACGTCGTTTTGGCCAGGCTTCGTTAAAAAAAAAAAGAGCGCGCTGTGTGCACCAGCCGCAATGCAAAGCCAAATGGTTTGCGCATTTCATCGAACATGTAGTGTGCGTAGCTGGTCTGAAGGAGAGGTGCAACTCCAATAGCTCTAATGGAGTTTTCCGGCAACCAGAGGTGCAAGTGCACCTCCTTGCGCTTGCACAGGTCTACTAGTGCCTGTAATAAACCCTACATCCTCTCGTCGAAATCTAGAAGAGGATGATGGCGGTGTCCATACAGCAACCACTGAGCCATCTATGGGACACGATGCTCCACCTCACCAAGTCCGCTCAAGACAAGAACAACGATCTACTCCTCTGGGTGGTTCAGCTCAACTCGACCGCTATGGCCTTGCCCTCCATCGAGCTCGCACACCTCAAAAGTCTGCCAAAAACCCAAATTTGGGTTCACTTCATAGGGGGGAAGGGAGATAGAGATATAGAGGGTGGAGGATGAGTTGGGGTTCATGGTTGTTGAAGAGAGAAGGGGGAAGGTGTTGTATCAGCCATGGGGGAATAACGCCAGAGAAAGGAACCCAGCCTCCCAACACCCATCACCAACACAAATCCCCGACGCAACCTCCCTTCTGGCCTCTCCTCCATTTCCTGGTCAAAACAAAGAGAGAGAGAGAGAGAGAGAGAGAGAGAGAGAGAGAGGAGCGGGGGGTGGATCTGGGTGCGTCGTGTCGGGAAATAGTGCGGGAGGTGGTGAATCGAGGTGGTGGGGTGGTTACTGAAGATGAGATCGGGATTGGAGAAAATGATGAGGGTAGGGTTTTCTAGGCTTGGTTTGATTTTTATTTTTATTTTTACTGTTTTTTATTTTTTATTTTTTTTATTTTGCTATTTTGTTCTTTAAGATATTTTTTTTTGGGTTACTTTTTCTAATTTTATTTTTTATACATTTGATTTAACAAATTTTAAATTAATTTATAAAATAAAGGAATAGTTTACTAATTTTTTAGTCTATATGGATGTCACGTCAGCTTAAAACAAGAACCCTATTTTGCCACATCAGCAGTTAACATAATTTATAATGGTTTACCTAACTGAGGGTGTATTTTGAAAGGTTTTGTGAAGTTTGTGTACTGGTTGAACCAATCAATAAGTGTTAGGTATGAGTTTGTAATAGCCAACATAGTTTGGGGGATTTAATTGTAGTTAATTCTTTAAAAATATATATATATATATATTAAATGACTAAAGTTAAAACTCAATATGATACGATTTTAATATTAAAAAGATATGCATACATAGGTTGCTAGGGAAGTGTATTCACCCTTTGCACCCAAGTTTGAATACATCTCCCCATAAATTACATAATTAAAATAATTTAAACTAACACTTGTATTAAAAAGTATATAATATATATCAAACGATGAAAATTTATTAACCCGTTTTATTTATTAGAATTTCTAAACATCCACCTTATTCTCATGAGAACTCTTTTTTTTCTTTTTCTTTTTTTGTTATGAACTTATGATGCTTAGAAATATGACTTTATGAGTAAAATATTTTCATTGTATTGGAGGAGAAGGTTATTAGATTCATTTTTGGACATATAATTTGGGTTTTACTTTGGGAATCTAGTGAAAAACCCAAAAGAAGCAGCCTGCTCTTAAACAAATCTAAAATATTTTCAAAAAGACAAAAAATCTCTTATCTTCAACACTAGAGACATGAAAGTCATAGGCTTAAAACATGTGAATATTTTGTCTTTATTCACATTTTAAAGGAGCAACAATGTTAGCAATAGTGTTTTGTTCTTTTGTGCATATTTTTTAGTGCCCTTTGTCTTAGTTTGTATGTAGATTCATTTGTTTTTGTTAGTGAGCATGTGAAGTGTGAAGATGCTTGTGAAGAGTGTTATATGTAAGTTCAAAGAGATAGAGAGAAGAGGAGTGCTTCATCCTTAGCCAAGAAGTGAAGTCGGTTAATGGTGTATATAGTTCCAAGCTCCGAAGAGAGAAGTATATACCTGAGAATAAAAATCTATGTACTTTCTCCTTTAGCTTTCAATCAATAAAACTCATTTTGTTCATATACTTTCTCTTATTACAAATATTCTTCATACATTCTCTTATTTTGACCACTATTAATACGTCGTTACTACCCCGACGACTGTTAATACTTAGACTGCACATGTACTGTTATTACTCAGGGCTAACAATTCCAGCAACAAAAGCAATTTAGTAAGCCTTTTTTTCTTTTTATTTTGGTTTTCTTAGTAGACTTCTTGTCCAAAATAGGGAAACACTTTTATAATTACGTTATTGTCTTGCTAAATTGACGATCAATACTTTGCTTGAGCACTTGGTCATGTTCGATATTTATCATAACAACAACTAGATGTCTGTTAGAGAGCCTCTGAGTTCTTCTCAATAAACACTTTAAGTTGGCGTCTTTGCAGTTCCATGTTCTAGTTGTTCTAGGCATGATATTTGGTTGTTACTTTGGCCTTTTGAGACCTTGACCGAGACCCTGCTGAAATTTGGTATCAAAGCTTTAGTTTCGCTCCTTAATAATATAATTATAACAGTAAAGTATCTTGAGAACATAAGTCACCCAACACAATTGATAAAAACCAACATGTTATAACCTATTAAAATTTTCTGAATTTACCAGAATCACCAGTTAAGAACAGTAAACTCTTTGCATGTTTGGACTTTGGTGGATACCTATTAGAATAAAAGAAAGATTATAAGAATTGAGAAGGCAAAAAGTTGCATACCAAATGGTAATTAGGAATCTAGAAGAATTTATAAGATCACCAGAAGTAAGTAATTATCTCATAAGGAAATTAGACGTACAAAATAGCATAATAAGGAAACAATATCATTTAGAATTTTGTAAAGAATCTATAGAAGGCATTCCAAGAGCATTTGGGCATGCTAAAAGAAAAAGGTAGACTTAGATAGATTTTAAATTATATGATTCAGTATCTTAATTTAGAAATTAGTGAACAACAAAAGAGAAAATTAACTTTAAATAATAATAATATATTAATTTTTTATTTTCCACAAAAAGAACATAAATATGTATTACACAGCAGTAACAATCTCTTAAAAAATAATATAGTTGATCTTTTAATTAGTAAGGCATAAAGTGTAAAATTTGTACATAATAAACATAATTAAATAATTAAATAGTTATTAGAATATTTTCAGAAAAATTCCCTAAAAATAATTAGACAAAATTTAGATTATATAACATCCCAATTAGAAGATAATAATAAGAATATTCAAAGATTTCTTAGCAAGAAAGAAATCAAAGACTTCATAGATCTTATATAGATAGTAAGCCAAAACAAGTAGAACTTCAATCATTAGAGATAATTGAGCAATTAAAAATAGAGGTCCAAAAAATACAATTAGTACAAAAAACATTAATTGAACAAGTAGAAAAGTTACATAAAAAAATGGATAGACTTTTAGTTTAATGACATATTCGAAAATCAATAATAAATATATCAAAGCATTAGAAGAGGTTGGTAAATTAGATAACGGACTAGTAGGCCTTATAGAATTTACAACATATGTAGTAAGTAGTAATATCCTTATAAGAAAAAATAATTTAATTATCCAATTAATATTAAATTTAGCAGAAAAATAGATCAATTAGAAGAACAAATAGCATAAATCAATCAAATAGTGCACAATACTACTTCCACACTACCTAAAGGATTAATTAATAAATTAGAAAACTTAACTTTAGGAAATAATCCTCATATAAGAAAAAATAGAATAAATCCATTTGATTATAAATGGAATTCTGTAGGAGAAAAGGAAAAGAAATAATTAGAATAGAAGATATATACCCTAGTGAAAAAGAAGCACAAGAATTTCTTAGAAAAGGTTTTGAAAAATCCCAGAAAAGAATAATAATTTGTATCAATTAAGAAGATTTGAAAAAAAAAAAAAACATAGTATTGTAAGTAGCATTAGTCAAACATGAAGTAAGTTGTATAGAGAAAGAAGTAATTTAATAAACATATTAAAATTAGCATAAGAACAAAAAATTACAACATGAAAGTTAAATATAAAATTTTAAGGTTTTTTTTTTATTTTAAAAATTTATAAAAAGAAGAAATTTCATTCGCAACTGACAAGAGATGTACATGAGCCATAATATGGACCCTGGTCTTTATAGTTTTGATTTACCCCCACCTTGTGTTTGTGATACCCTCTCTACTAATACTTGCCGTTTGGCTAGACTTAGAATAATTTCTAGGCAAAACGATACTTATAGTCCCTGTGGTTTCCAACTTTTACTACTAAAGTCCCTATGGTTTCAATTTCGTCACTTTTACCACTGTGGTTTAAGAATCCAAGCAATTCGAGGACAATTTTCAATTTCCGTTAGATTCCTTTTAGCTCTGTAGATTCCTTTTAGCTCTGTTAGGGCATCAGCTGTTGCCGTTTAGTTATTGAATAAGTTGAGGGGCATTAAGGTAAAATCCCCTGTAATTCAGCACAGCTGCTCAATTTAACAGCCAAAGCCAATGTGCTTCGACTTGTTGAGTTGGGTCTCTTTGAAATCCCGCCCCCATTGCTTCTCAGTGGAAAGCTTTGGTTCTTCTCCCACATGTGATTGGAGGCAAGTAGGTTCATGCGTTTTCTGGCATATGCTTTGTCTGGTTTTGCAAGGTCTTTGATGTTGGAAGAAGATGAAGCCTCTGCCAGACTCGCGAAGGACTTGGATTTGTAGTGATAGAATTTTGAGATCCATCTCCTGCATCAAAAAACCCATTTCATCAGTCAAAACTTCCAGATCAAACAAGAAAAAAAAAACCAGCTCATATTACACAAACAATTACAATTTACAACGAACCCAAATTAGAAACTTCTCTAAAACGACATGAATTTGACCTTTTGATTTAACCAATCAAGACAAACGTATAGATTGATTAATAAAGTTGTAATTTTGTGTAATGAATCGTTTTCTTTCATAAGATTTAGAGAAAACCCAAAAGCAAAATCATTAAAAAAAAACTAAAACAAAATTGCGGATAAGAAATTAAATGAATCTAGTTGAACTGCTGCTAACCTCATAGGTAAAACCTCCTCCAACGCGTTCATCATATCCAAAGGACCTTTATACGAGCCTTGAGCCTCATAATTCTAGCCGTCACCGCTCCCAGACTCATCATCGCTGTTATTCCAGATCGACGACGACGTCGTCGAAGAAACCGCAGCCTCGTTCGGGGGGGACTTTCCGACGAATCGAAGAGCAACCCACATGCGACCAACCCAGACGAGGGCGCGCGATGTCGATCCTAGTACTACTACTATCCAAGCTTTGAATTACATGAGATTTTACCTTAATGCCCCTCAACTTATTCAGTAACTAACGGCAACAGCTGATGCCCTAACAGAGTTAAAAGGAATATGACGGAAATTGAAATTTGTCCTCGAATTGCTTGGGTTCTTAAACCACAGTGTCAAAAGTGACGAAATTGAAACCACATGGACCTTAGTGGTAAAAATTGGAAATCACAGGGACTACAAATGTCATTTTGCCTAATTTCTATGTAGTTTTCTTTGTTTTTTTTACTTTTTAAAAAATGGAATTTATTCATAAAATCAAAGTACTGTACATAAAATGACATGAAACAGTGGCCTTGTTAAAACCGGCATAAGGGACAAACCTCAAGGTAAGAAAGAGTACCACACATGTCATAGAATAACAAGAGAGTCTGAAACAGTCATGCAAGACCACTACTAGAGCAAGATAAAATAAAACAACAAACTGACACATAGACCTTCGACGCAAAGCCCTTCGTCGAGAACACTAGAACACAATTCAATTGTCAAAAAAATCCTACTATGAAATCGTAGTCCTTTGCATAGCCACAAGACAATGAGAACGTCTGACAGAGAACACAATAAGCTAAGAAGAAAGCAAACAACCACTAAGCATACCATCCCCAGCCACCTCCAATAGCAATTGGCAATGAAAGAAGAGAAATTTGCAAGGAACAACACAAAGAAGAGACTAACCCTGCAAATAGGCCAGGAAAGAAAATAAAAATAAAAAATTCACCCAACCACTCCGTATCATCTCAACACTGACAAAGAAACCTCCTATGAAAACATAGTCCTTGAGACAGGCAAAAAATCAAAGATCAGTTAAGGGGAGGACAAAGAAAACACCACGCAACAATAAGAAAACTGGCCTAGCCACTTAACCTGAACATGGGGATCAGGCATAAGAGCATTCGTTGGACGCCAAGCCCACGAATGCTCCAAGAACACATTAAGGAAGGCATCTAGGAGACTCATGTAAGGGACTTTTTCTTCTGGCAGCTATAAATGGGCTGGGCTGCCGTAAAGGGCAGACTGCTGAAATTGTCCCCTTTGTCCGAGTTCGAAAATTAAGCCCCAAAAATGCTTCGAAAGGGCAGTAGAGCCTTAGGAAGCATCTTGGTTACCTTCACCGACTAAAACAACATTTACTTACAGATAATTTATGCATGCTTACAAATAAAATTTTGAGCTTGGCATGAGAGACATGTGGCATGGAAGCAAAATCAACATGAGTTTAGCACTAAGAGAAAATTTAGGCTTACTTTGAGGGAAAAGGAAGTGTTAGGGTAAGAAAGGAGAAGTTTCGTGAGAGATTTGGCCAAGAAAGAGGAAAATAGGGAACAGAGTTCTTCCGGCAGCTCGACAGATGCTTTGTCTGCCAGAAAAGAAGAATGGAGAAGAAAGGTGAATAGTGCACGAGGTTGCTCGGTTTTTGCAAGTCAGAGAGAAAGCTTGCTCTCCGAATCTGAGTTGGATTTGTTAGGTAGGAGAGGCTTCATTTTATAGCCGCTGGAAACCATCACTTCCCAATAAACCCTAATGGCTTCTATCCATTTTGGCCAAGCTTTTCCCTTCCTTTCTCATCTCCTTCCTTGGCTTTTCACATTTTGATGAAATCCTTTCTGTCTATTTGCACCAGATCAAAGTTTTTTGAAGCTCAATGCCCTTTTTTCCCGCAGCTGTCTCAATGGCAGACTTCCATTCCCAGCCATCTCTTTTATTGCTTTCTTCTCTTTTTTCCATAGCCAAGTTGATGAGAAAATGAGTTGGGATATATATACTGGTTCGAAGGGTGCTTCTAGAACTCACAGACTAATATTCTTTGGTTCCTTGAATGTTTCTTGCTTGGAACTTGCTCACCCCATGTGCTAGAATCTCCAGGAGCTCTGTTCAATGAACCTACAAACCTTCTCTACGTGGCTTCTATTTTTCTAGCAAGGGGCTGAGGATTTTGTGGCTTATTTTGGAGTTTTGTATGGGCCAAGGTGGTTCCTTAAGTAAGTGGGCTATTTTTATTAAACATTGGGCTTTTTGGTTGAGTCAATAGGCTATTTGGGCTATTTCTTCTCCCTTGTGCTCACCCACATGTTTGGGCCAAAGAAATGGGCTTGAGTCTCGAGGCTCCCAAGCAACCCGAGACTTTCCATTTCTCGGCCCATCAATGGGCCCCATGTTGATTTATTACCATTCATACCACAACTCACTCAAGCAAGCCCCGTGCATTTGAGTGGTTTGGGCCCACTTAGGCTTGTAGAGTGGTTGGGTGTGAAATAAAGATTTTGTGTTTGGCATGTTTTAATTTTATCGTCATTGGGAAGGACTGCGATGTTTAATTTCGACATGGGCTTGTAGAGCTGGTATATTTTATCTCAACCCCTAGCATGGTGAATTTATTTAGCATGGCACGTGAACTATAACTTGCGTGTGGTGGGTTTTCGTGTACTCCGCTTTACGTTTTTTCTTAATAGAGTGTCGTTTTGGGCTGATAATTTATTCGGGCCCAACCATGGATTTTTTGGGCCTCAACAACTCCATTGGGCCAATCTCCATAGGTTTGTCAGGAAGGACACCAATATCACCCGAATTCGCAGTTCCCATTACAGAGTAACCAGCCAAACCCATAAAGATAGGTAAAATGATGCTACCCAACAACCCTAGTAGCCAAAAATCTAGTCCAATGTTGTGAAAAGGAGGATCAAAGCCGTAGACCCTAGGTGAAGAGCCACCCAAGCCAAATCTCTGGACAACAACCGTCTTCTCCTGAAGGTAAGGCTTGAGATCGCAAATCAGACGACAGAGGGGGTGTGAGAAAATCACCTCCACCATGACCGCCAACTTCAACGAAGCAGCTTGCACTATGACCGTTGTTGACTTGGAGACTGTCGACACAATAGCACTAGTAGACCAGCTGAAACCACCATATCAGGGAAAGACCTAGAGACTCCGACGCATCGAGGACAAAGAGAATGATGAAACCAATGCCCAATATATGAGAGTGACAACAACAACGCCAACACCCCAAAGTCGAAGAGAGGAGTGACGACAACAACTCATCGTGTTAGAAAAACAGCAACAACTTGACGTGGAAGAAAAGAGACTCAATGCTGTCAAGTCAAGGAGGGTGATGATGGCAACTGAACGTGGATGAGAACGAGCGTGGTTAGGCCGAGGAGGGGATACCGGCTAAACATGAAAAATCTAAACCCTAATATTTGATGCACGACTTTCCTTGAGCGACCCCATTGTTCGTGTAGTTTTCTTTTTGCTTGGCCTCTGGGCCTCTGTACCAAAAAAATAATAATAATAAATAAAAGGTAGTCGGAGGTTAGGATATGAGTATGACACTGATATACCGAATGCATTCTTAGATTCCCTCACAACCTTTGCATTGAGCAGACCCTCTCTCTCTCTCTCTCTCTCTCTCTCTCCAATGGCTTCCCCTCCTCATCTTCATAATCTTATTAAGAGCCAATATAGCCCAGTTCCCTTGTATTGTATTCACCCTCACCCTCTCAACAAAACCATGGTGGATCTTGCCATCTTTCGATCAGCAACCAAACTCATTCTTAGATCCTTTGCTTTTGAGTAGATCTGCTTGGCATGGGGCATTAAAGCTGATATGAAAAAGCTTCAGCGCACAATGTCCACCATCAAAGATGTCTTCTTGTATTGGAGATGGAATAGATTTACAGTAAACTAGTCAAAATTACCTAATTAGATGAGATGCTTCTTCTTATTCCCCCCTTTTTTTTTCTCATCCAAAACTACCAAATTTACTTGCGTATAAGCATAATTTGTTTAGAGAGATCATTACTCTCATATGGTATTATTAATTTACGCTTTATAATTAATATGAATGAATGACATGTTGATATGTGAATGCATGCGTTTTATAAAGTAGATTGAAACTGTTAATGTCCGAAATTGGTCATAACATAAATAAATGTGAAGTGGTAGATGATGTGTGAAACCACCTTACATTCCACATGTGTTGATTAGGTACACTCAAACAAATATTTCGCAAGAGAAGACTTAGAGGTCGCCTCGTATCCGCTCATTGTTACTTTTTTTTATAAAAAAATCAATCAGAAAAGATGAATGCAAATGAGCCTGGAAAAGACAAGATCAACGTCCCATCTGCTTTTAAGAGAGATTTGCTCAACTTTAATAAAGCAGAATTATTTCATCTTTTTAGCAAAAGCTAGGTTAAGCAGAATTATCACTATTCAAACCAGGGCAATCATTAAGCCAAGAGGGCCCGTTTCCATCAGGTCTCTAAGCACGAAGAATCAACTCAACTGCGCACGAAGACTGACTTAATAAAGCAGAAAGCGTAGTGCACGAAGACTGCTCATAGTTCATAGGGCATCCTATCATCAATAAGCTTGAGTTATGGCGGACTACAATCCGGACTCAAAGGGAACCTATACATATCTTTAGTACCAGGACTTTAGTTTCTTCAGACAGAGACAAGATTGATATTAATTTGATAATTCTCTAACTTCTACTCCTCCATATTTGGCTACTATTTGTAGGAGTATGTACTCAATATTATTTGGTGCTAATTAACTATGGTTTAATGAGAGCGAGCTACTTGAGTTTGTGAATAATTCGTACACTTCAAAGAGGATATTGCGTCATAAATAAGCTTGAGACATGATCAATCTGGTTGATGAAGTATCAATTGAGTTGAGGTTAATTTCTTTATGTATTCTAAGACCTTTTTCTTTTTCATTTTTTTAAGAAGAATTTTCTCTTTCATTAAGTAGATGTTTTATGAAACAATAGGTCTCGCATTTGCAGTGGCTTTAAACATGTTTTATTAGGATCTTCACATACACCATTCATTATAACCGTGTTCTGGTTGTAGGGCTTTTTCTTCCGGCAGCTGTAAATGGGCTGGGCTGCCGTAAAGAGCAGATGGATGAAGTTATCCCTTGTACCTGAGTTCAAAGATCAAGCCCCAAGAATGCTTCGAAAGGGTAGTGAAGCCTTAGGAAACACATTGGTTACCTTCACCAACAAAAATAACAACAGCTTACAGATAAATTCTTGGCTTGGCATGAGAAGTTTGTGGCATGGGAGTTGAGCATTCATGAGTTTAGCATGAGAGAGAGAAATGGTTGCGATTTCCTATGAGAAACAGAAATTTTAAGGCATGGGGGAAGAGATTCTAAGAGGATTCGTTGAGGAGAGAGGGGGAGAGGGATGAGGGCAATGGGTGTTTTGCTGGCAGCTTGACAGAGGCTCGGTCAAGTGTTAGAACAGCCTGCCAAGAGGAAAAACTAAGAAGGAGGGAGATGAACTGAGCATGAAATTGCTGGGTTCTGGAAGTAAGAGAGGAAGCTTGCTCTCTGGCTGCGGTTGTGGTTGTGGTTAGTGGTGAAGTATTGGGTGTTTTGGGTAATTTTCCAGCAACCTGACAAAAGCTACTTCAGACTCTGGAATGGCTTGCCATAAGAGAAAATGGGAGAAGATGGAGGAATATGGCACGAAATTGCAGAGTTTCAGAGATGAGAAATGAAGCTTGCTCTCTAGATGTGGGTTTTGATGATGGGTAGGAAATGCCTCTTTTTATAGGCGCTGGAAACTACTCTTTTCCAAGAAACCCTAATGGTTTATATCCAATTTGGTCAAGTCTTTCCCTTCCTTTCTCCCAACATCCTTTCAATCATCCTATTTTGGTGAAATCCACTCTGCCCATTTGCACAAAATCATGGATTTTTGGGAGCTCAATGCTCTTCCTGTAGCCACTTTAGTGGAAAACTCCTATTTTTAGCCATCTTTCTTCCTTCTTTTCTCCCCTCTTCTATGGCTAGATTTGATGGGGGGAAAGAAATAGGTATGTACACTGGTTTGAAGGGTGTTTTGCTCAAGTATCATTTGGTTTTTTTGGATGGCTTGTGTTGGGATTTGTCTTTGGCCATGTGCTGGAGATTCCCAGCAGCCTGCAGATGTGAGTGGCCTTTAGCTTTGGTTGTGGTCTTATCTCCAGTTAAGTGCTGGAAGCTGTAGATATTTTCCTTGGTTGCTTGGACCTTTCCAAGGTGATGGGCTAGTTCACTAAAGGGATGGGTCAACTTCCCAAAGTGATGGACTATCTTTTCTAAGGTAATGGGCTATTTTTTCTCCTTTATGCTTACCCACATATTTGGGCTCAAGAAATGAGCTTGAGTTTCGGGGCTCCCAAGCAGCCCAAAACTTCCATTTCTCGGGTTATCAATGGGCCTCATGAAAACTCGTAACCATCCATATCACAGCCCGCTCAGCAAGCCCCAGGCATTCGCGTGGCTTGGGGCCACTTAAGCTTATAGTGTGGTGTGTTGTTTATTTGCTTGGCGTGACACGTGTGTAAGCGTATATGATGAACTCTTGTGTACCCAAATTGGGTTTCTTCCCAAGTTAGGTGTCGTACTGGACTGAGAATTTATTCGGGCCCAACTATGGGCCTCAACACTGGCTTTTTATTTTTTATTTTTAAAATCAAGATGGTTGACTTTCCCTTAACTTTAAAACCCTAAAGCCTAAAGCAAAGGTGGCCTTGAGTGTATGCATGTGGGCCTCCGAATTTTCTCAAAATATATATAATGTATATATTATATATACGCGAGAACAAAAATATTCATATAATTATGTACCTAACTTAGTTGGTTTTGTAACCCTTTTATACTTGTTAGGGTGCTGGTTTGATTCCCACTTGTGTGATTTAATGGTTTGTTTTTACTCAATTCTTTAAAACAACAAAAAATTCTCCACAAAATGACACCAAGGAGCATTGACCTCATGACCAATTAAACTTTTTTTTCCACACAATACCACTAGGCTATTATAGTTATTGAATAAAAACCCAATTTTCATTTATTACTTAGTTTTTGTGATTATTTTGCCTTTGAAGGTAATTAAATAAGAGAAACAAATTAAAAATGCTTTAGTTTTTTTTTTATACAATTAAAAACACTTTATTTTTTATTTATATAATGCACCTCGTTAAAAAATATACAAATTTATAAAAAAACCCAATCCTAGGCATGTATTTATAAAAAAACCCAAGCACTATTTAAACATAGAAACACACCCAAAATCAACCTCAAAGTCAACTTTTTGGGTGTGTTTATAAATGAGTTTTGAGTGTTTGTTATGATGGGTTTTGGGTGTGTTTCTATGTTTAAATAGTGCTTGGGTTTTTTTATAAATACATGCCTAGGATTGGGTTTTTTTATAAATTTGTATAATTAATTTACATATAATCTACCTAGTCAAAAGCTAAAAATGAAGAACATATACATACATGACGAAAAATATGCATGAATGTTAAAATTAAGTATATTATATTCATCCTTATATATACATGTTAGAAGTGCATATGTACTTAATTTTTCTTTCTCTTGGACGCAATTATATATTTGTTAATTTGTTGTGTGTTGTTCAGTAATCTAGATGGAAATATTATTTTAGACGAAGGGGAATCTTCCAAGCTCAAAGAAGATGGAGGACACAGAAGTATAAGTAGTGCTGCAGCAAAATGGCCAAATGTGCAGGAAGTTGTTAACGCACCATATGATCATCAATATCAGCCAAAAATATTCCTTCCAAATCATATTTACAGTATCGATGTTTGTTGTGTAAGTAGTGCTGCATTTGCTGTGTTTGTTGATCCCTTGAGCTGCTACGTTCCCGTCATCATCGATGTTAGCACATGCTACTATTGGGACCAAACCTTGATGTGGACATTTTTGCTATGACGGTATCATCTGCATTTGCTGTGTTTGTTGATCCCTTGAGCTGCTACGTTCCCGTCATCATTGATGATAGCACATGCTACTATTTGGACCAAACCTTTGCTAGAGTTTTGTGAAGAATAGTGAAGAGCAAAGAAAATGCAGAGTGAATCAGAAAACGTCAGAAGCTTTTCATTCCAATGCTCTAAAAAAAAAGAGCAAGCTCTGCGTGAGCTATATTACCGTTAGAGAGAACAGCTGGATACTATTACATCACTTTGTATCACAACCCTTTATCTAAAACTGCTCTCTAAAATCATTACACGTGGCTTGTACAGCCTTTCACTACTCAAGCCTAACACCTGTCATTTTTAGAAACTAAGTGAATACACCATTAGCTAAATAGGCTTAATTACATTTTCTATCAGCTCACTCTCACTACTTATATTTCAACACTCCCCTTTAAGTTGTGAGCTAATTTCACACCAAGCTTCTCTCTAAGATAGCAGAAACGATCTTTGGCCAAAGCCTTTGTAAAAATGTCTGCAAACTGTTCATTTGTAGGACAATAGATCAAATCCACAATTCCTTCTTGCAAAGCATCTTTGATAAAATGGTACCTCCGATCAATATGCTTGGTTTTCTGATGGAACACAGGGTTCTTTGTAATGGTAATAGCTGAGATGTTATCACAGCGTAGTGGTGTGGCCTCTGTTTGAAATTCTCCAAAGTCTTCCAATACAAACCTCAACCAAATAGCTTGTGTTGTTGCTTCAGAGGCACTAATGTATTCTGCTTCTGCAATAGAGAGTGCAATGCAAGTGTATTTGACTGAGGCCCAAGTAAACACTCCATTGCCAAAAGAAAAGGCATATCCAGAAGTGCTCTTGCTATCATCCACTGAACCACTCCAATCACTGTCACAATAGCAAATTAGAACTGCCTCTTTTCCCTTCACATACTCCAGACCGTAGTCAAGTGTTCCTTTCACATATCTAAGAACTCGTTTTGCTACTCCAAGATGCTTGTTGGTGGGGCAGTGCATAAACCTTGCAAGCAAGCTAGCTACAAACATAATGTCAGGTCTTGTAGCTGTGAGGTACAATAGACTACCAAAAATCTTCCTATATTGCTCCGCATTTGTTGAGCCACTCTCGTCATCCTTACTCAATTTATCAGTTGGAACAAGTGGAATAGACACAGGTTTACACTCACTCAAGCTGAATCTGCTTAACAGGGTTGATGCATACTTCCTTTGATGAAGGAAGATGCTTGTTGGTGTTTGGATTACTCTCATCCCTAAGAAATGGTGCAAGAGTCCCAAATCTGTCATTTCATATTTCTCCATCATGTCTTGCTTGAATTCTTCTAACATTGCTTGATTATTCCCAGTGTAGATTGGCATCTACATAGATAGACACTATTAAGATGCTCGCTTCACCTCTAGTCTTGACATAAAGAGTAGCCTCACTTTGACTCTTTGTGAAACCACACTCAGCAAAATAGCTATCAATTTCGATATACCAAGCTCTTGGCGCTTGTTTCAAGCCATATAGAGCTCTGTGCAGCTTATAAACCTTGTTTTCACTCCCCTTCACCACAAATCCCTCTAGTTGATCTACATACACTTCTTCTTCTAAGATACCATTTAGGAAGGCTGACTTAACATCTAATTGGTATAGCTTCCAACTCTTCTGTGCTGCTAGTGCAATTAGAGTTCGGATTGTGTCTAATCTAGCCACTGGTGCAAATGTTTCATTGTAGTCCACCCCAGGTTTTTGAGAGTATCCTTTAGCCCCTAACCTTAGCCACTAACCTTGCCTTATTCTTATGCAATGAACCATCCACGTTTAACTTGGTTTTAAACACTCATTTAACTCAAATTACTGGTTTTTTCATACGTCTGTCAACAAGCTCCCATGTAGCGTTCTTCTCTATCATTGACAACAGATCCTTCATTGCCTTTACCCATGACTCATCCTTCACAGCTTCATCAAATTTCTCAAGCTCCATAATGCATAGATTGCATTATGCTAAAACATCATCCAACTTTCTCCATTTCAATGAAGTGTGATCAAAATTTTGAGTGTCTTCTACCCTGCTGCTTATTTTACTTGATTCTCCTTGTGAAACATTTTCTCCTGACATGAAACCATGACTCTGATTTCCTACAGGTGTTTCAAATGGTGTTGCTTCAGATTTCCTAGGCTGCTCTTCATAGTTCATCACTTGCACTTGATTCTCAGCTACTTCCTTCCAATTCCAGGTTGCTCCTTCATCAAATACAACATCTCTAGACAATAAGAGCTTCCTAGTGTTAGGGTCAAAAACTCTATAACCCTTTTCACAAGTCGCAGATCCAACAAACACTCCCTTTATGCTCTTGGCATCCAGTTTCTGTCTCCCTTTAGCTGGTTTATGTACAAAACAAACACTGCTAGACACTTTTAAATGAGCAACACCTGGTTTCCTTGTACTATAAGCTTCAAAAGGAGTTTTTTTTATGAGGGCCTTAGTAGGACATCTATTCAATATGTACACAGTAGTGTGTACAGCTTCTGCCCACAGATAGTAGGGTAGCTCCTTCTCAAGTAGCATAGCCTTTGCCATTTCTACCACTGTCCTATTCTTCCTTTCTACCACTCCATTATGTTGTGGAGTATATGCCATAGAAAACTGCCTTTGAATACCTTCCTCTTCACACAGCTTATCGAATTCACTAGATGTGAACTCTCCTTCTTTATCAGTTCTTACACATTTCACTTTAAAACCACTCTGCAGCTCTACCATAGACTTAAACTTTCTAAAACAGTTTAGTGTATCATACTTATATCTAAGGAAATAGACCCAAATCATTCTTGTGCAGTCATCTATGAAAAGCATGAAGTATTTGTTACCTGCAAGAGACTCGTTTTGCATAGGCCCACACAAGTCCATGTGTATTAACTCAAGAGGAGTACTTGCCCTCCATGCTTGGTTCTTTGGAAACCGTTCTCTATGTTGTTTTCAAAATTGACAGCCTTCACAGACTCCATTACAGCTTCTAGATGTGGTAGACCATGCACAATCTCCTTTTCCTTGAGCTAGTTTAGCCATTTTAAATGTAAATGCCCCATTCTTTTGTGCCAAATTCAGGTAGAGTGAGACACACCAGCTCTTAGTGCAATAAAGTCATTTGAAGACAGTGACAATGGATAGCATCTATTCTTTCTCATTGCCACCTTCATGGTAAGATTCTCCAGTGAAGAATCATAAAAAATACTGCACATGCTACTTCCAAACGCCAAATGATAACCATGTTCATCCATTTGACCCACACTCAACAAATTTTCTTTCAAACCAGGTAAATACATGACTTCTCTAATATACTTTGTACCAATGCTTGTGTTAAGTACTAAAGTACCCATACCAATTATGCTTACAAGCTCTCCTGTTGGCATTTGCACCTTGCCTGCCACATTTGTGTTTATATCAATTTGCAACTTCTTGTTCCCAGTCATATGGTTGTTGCAACCACTATCCACATACCATTCTTCGTTTGCACTCTTTTCTAAAATTGCACTGCTTGCAAAGAACAAGTTTCCTCCTACTTCCATTTTACTTGCATTATTTGCTTTCTGCACACCTTTGTTTGTAGTGCACTCCCTAGCCCAATGCCCAAATCTTTCACACTTGTAGCACTTAGTTTGTCCCTTATATCTACATTCTCCAAAATGGAACTTAGAGCATACTTTGCATTGAGGTTTCACTCCTTCTTGATGCATGAATTGTGACCCATTTGAGTTCTGTGCAGCATCAGTCTGTTGTTGCTTAGGTTTAGAATCCCATGGCTTGTTTTTAGACTGCCAATGTTTCTGAGACTTAGCAGGATCAGTTTGAGTACTATTCTTGTTCTGATTTTTTGTATTTACTGAGAAGGAGGCAAATACCTTCTCAGCTGAGTCCACATTCTGCATCTCAAAACGTTGCTCTTGGCTCTTCAATATTGCAATGACCTCCTGCAATTCTATAGTCTCCAAGCTCTTTGTATTTTCAATCACCAAACAGATAGGGTCATACACTTTACTAAGACTGATTAACACTTTCTGAACCAGCCTCTCATTAGATAGCACTTCTCCAAATGTTTTCATTTGATTTATCAATTCATTCAAACGAATGAGATATGCAGTTAGGGGTTCATTCTCATGCATTCAAATTCTTGTCTGAGATTTTGGAATTTTACTAACCTAACTTGGTCACCACCGTGATATTGATATTCACTATAGAGCAGATTCCATGCCATTTTGGCTGAGTTGGCGTTGGCAATCCGAGGAAAGATATGGTCAGAAATTGCGTTTTGTATAATGCCCAGAGCCTTCTCGTCCTTCATGAGCACGGCGATCACCTATGCATCGGCTTCTTGTTCCGATGACTTTTCAGCTTTCTTCTTCTTTTTTGAATCAGGGGTTGGGATCCCCTTTTCTACCAGACTCTATAGCCCAAGAGATTTGAAGATTGTTACCGTCTTAATCCTCCAGAACTTGTAGTTTTCACCGGAGAAAATTGGGGTACGAGCCTCCGAGCCTCCAGATCTAGACATCTTTTGGTCTAAATCAATCGATTTCTCTACTCAGATGCTAACATCGACAACCTTCACAGAGCTTCAAGTTAGTTTCGATTGAGCTCAGTGACCTCATAGATTATGCCCAGATCTAAATGATCCAAAGATTAGAGAAAGAAAAGAACAGAAATAGTGGTAGAAAAATATGAGTGAATTTTACTTAATTTTTGTTTATTTAAATTAATTGTTAATTACTATCCTTTCCCTAATATATCAGATCCTTTTTTTTTAGGAATTATTTCGTACTTTTCAAATTTTCGATGAACTATTGATTATTGACTATATGCTCGTTGATCCTTCGGCTATTCAGAGCCTTGTGGTACTTTTTTGCTGTGGAACGAAAGATAGTTTGCTGGCAGGAGCATGTCTGTAAATTTGATGATATATGTGGTCGTGAAACGCTTGCTTATTTCTTCTATGTGTTCTTTGGCCCAGCGGAGTATCTTGGACGCCTTCCTTAATATGCGTTCTTGGAGCATTCCTGAGCTTGGCATCCTGTGAATGCTCTTACGCCTGATCCCCGTGTTCAGGTTAAGTGCTCAGGCTAGTTTTGTTATTGTTGTGTGGTGTTTTCTTCGTTCTCCCCTTAACTGATCTTTGGTTCTCCGCATGTCTCAAGGACTACATTTTCATATGAGGTTTCTTTATTAGTGTTGAGATGATACGGCGTGTTTTGGGGCTTTTTTATTTATTTTCTTTCCTAGCCTGTATGTGGTTAGTCTCTTCTTTGTGTTGCTCCTTGCAGATTTCTCTTCTTTCATTGCCAATCGCTATTGGAGGTGGCTGGAGCTGGTGTGCTTAGAGGTTGTTTTCTTTCTTCTTGGTGTATTGTGTTCCATATAGGATGTTCTCATTATCTTGCGCAAAGGACTATGATTTCATAGCAGGACTCTTTTGACAGTTGGATTGTGTTGTAGTGGTTATCCTCAGAGGTCTTTGCGTAGAAGGTCTATGTGTCAGTTTGCTGTTTTATTTTATCTTGCTCTAGCATTGGTCCTGCATGACTATTTCAGACTCTCTTGTTAATCTATGACATGTGTGGTACTCTTTCTTACCCTGAGGTTTGTCCCTCAAGAAGGTTTTAAAAGAGGCCATTATTTTGAGTCGTTTTGCGTAAGCTACTTTGATTCTATGAATGAATTCCATTTCTCAAAAAAAGCATACCTTCAAAGTGGTTTATAGATAGTATTTACCCAGATAGAGCACAATATAGTATTATTATTTCTCATAATGAACTGCTTAGTTTGGCAGAATCCATATATACAACAATCTCTACCAAGCAAGATGTTCAAAAATACAGAGGCGCAACAATAGCTGAGCAACAATTGTTTAATGATGATCACTGAACCTCATTTACCAATCCAATTTTATCAAGATCTATTCCGAGACTACATCCATGAGACCAGATGAGACATATGAATTCAAGATAAGCAAAACATGAGCACAAGTTTTCGATGAAATCTACAACCAGTTAGCAGATCAGATTGAAGCAGAAGATAATGACAACTCATATTGGAATAGCTTAAGAGAAGAAGAGCTACACAATATAGACAACATGATGGAAACATAATGAAGCCATAACTCCATATGAAGACCTCATGATAGCAGAAGCATATCAACCTCATTTCACGTGAAGAAATCATCCTAGCAACAATCCAAAAAAGCAAGAAGTGATCCAAGTTTCTGACTCCATATGGCCAACAAGAAGCGAGACTTTTGGCATCTTAAGAAAAGCAGAAAAGAACTTCTTAAACAATCTAAAAATGAATAAGGGTATTATTGACAAAATACTAAATTTTTTGAACAACTTTATAAATACTCCTTGGGCTGAATTAAAAGTTTCCGTTTTTACTTTCCCTGTTTTATTTTTGATTTATTATTTTCCCGAAACCTTATATGGAGTTTTTGCAAGTCCCATATGCAGATAATGATGAGAGTTTCAAGCGATAAAAAAATACACGGTCAAAGGATTGACCTGAATGCCAATGTCGTGTAAATTATAAGTTGCAGTCGTTTTTCATCTTTAAGCACAGACAGAAACACCCACCGACGCTTTTCTCTTTGCCGTTGGCCATTAACGAAAACAGAACTCGGTATTATGTTGTCGTTATCTATCCATATCCAAATACGACGCCGTTCCTCTAACGCTCAGGCCATCGCCAAAAGACGAACGACTTTGATATCTATCTCGTAGATTCTGATTCCTTTTGAAGTTAGCTGAACAAGAACGCACGACACCTGAACTATCGTCGTTTTTGGCTTCTCCGTCGTCTTCAAGGTCGTAAGCATCTCGTACTGTCCAAAACCTATTTCAGGTCAGTATAGTATTGAAGCTTTTAATTCAATTCCTGTTTTTAGGGTTTCCTTATAAATTCATTGGCCTTTTGGGTTAATTTTGTGAAATTAGCTGTTTTAATTTGTAATTCAGTCGAAGGCATGGCTTAGTTTATAAAGGCGTGGCTTTTTGGGTTAATTTTGTCAAATTAGCCGTAGGAACTATTCTGTTTTTATTTTCTTTCGTGAAAGTCTTTGTTGTTTCGGTTTTGGAAGAACCACACTGTTCAAAAACGAAATTTGTTCTAAAGTTTTCTGCTTTTGAAGAAAAAAAGGTACTCATTTAACTTATTTGATTGAAGGATGTGTGAGAGAATGATCCTAATTTAATGTTGATAAATACTTTCTTTGTCTGTGTTATGGGTGTGTTTTGAGTAATTGTTTTTTATCAACGGGACGGGGAGATTCGAACTTAAGACATTTTCCAACATTGGGAAGAGAAGTATCAACGGAATAATTTTTATTTGGTAATACTTGAAATTAACAAAAAAAGGAGAACCTCAGGAGAGGAACTTTACCTCATGCCCCCAAAGTCAACCTTGAACTGAGTTGCAGATATATAATTTGAAGTTACTGCAGTTGATAGTTATGGATAAGTACATGATTAAACCCTCTTAAATATATTATTGTTTAGGGAACTTATGGAGCTAGTTTCAAAATGTAATCTCTTTTCTGTGTTAATTTAAAATTTCTTTTGTTAGTGGCTACGATGGGGTCAACTGCAGATCCCGGACCAATCGATATTTCTGTACTGTACGATCAAGATAACCATATTTCTTCAGCAATCTGGGATGGACAGGTTAGACAAAAAGCTTTTATCCTTAATTTCATTTTTTTACTTGTATTTGTTAAAATCATATCGATGGTTTGAATAATTCTGTGTGTAACGATTCCACTAGAACTTTACAGGAACGTGGTGTGCTTAGATGCCATGAACACAGTTCAATGCTTGAACAATGGAAGCTCACAGCTAAACAAATTGAATTGGTTGAGAAAGCTGGTTTTGGGTACTTCAGAACAATTCCCACGATTAGCCTTGACAATTCACTTATCTCGGCACTAGTTGAGAGGTGGAGGAGAGAAACAAATACGTTTCATTTGCCTGTTGGAGAAATGACCATAACACTTGAAGATGTTGCACTGTTACTTGGGCTACCAATTGATGGAAAACCAGTTATGGGTGTAACAAGGACACCCGGAAAAGTATGCGAAAATTTACTAGGGAAAGTGCCGGAAGACCTAAATGGTGGAATGGTGAAGCTAACTTGGTTGAAAGAGTGCTTTTCTAAATGTCCTGAAGATGCACCAGTTGAAGAGATTGAGCGGCATACGCGTGCTTATCTCCTATACCTCGTTGGTTGTACAATATTTTCCACAACAACTGGAAACAAAGTCTCTGTAATGTATCTTCCATTGTTTGAAAAGTTCGATGAAGCTGGAAAGTTTGCATGGGGTGCTGCAGCTTTGGCATTCCTCTACAGAGCTCTTGGTAATGCCTCCCTTAAATCTCAAAGCACTATAAGTGGTTCTTTGACACTACTGCAGGTATGCATTTTTGCCTTTTTTTCATCATCCGGTGGTAGCAGTGGGCTGCTGGCATTTCTTTATATCAATAGCCTTCACTTAAAGTGTGACTCTGATTCTTATTTTTTAGTGTTGGAGTTATTATCGCCTTAATGTTGGAAATCCGAAGTTCAATGACGAACCAAACGATGGTTGCTTTCCATTTGCACTTCGGTGGAAAGGAAGAGCAAGTGGACCAAGATCAAACAGTAATATAGTTTCCTACCGCAAAGCCTTAGATTCCCTTCAACATTCAGATGTGGGTCATTTAGATCTTTGCTCGATTTATATGATCATATATTGATCAGAAAATGATAATAGTAATTCGTGTGGTATTGACATACAGGTTAAGTGGCTCCCATACAAAGATTTGGACTCTTCTTCTTCAGTGGGAGATATAAAAGAGAGTTTGATTTTACGGGCCTCAAAAACTGTGCTAATATGTTTTGACAAGGCTGAGAGACACCTCCCTGATCGTTGCCTCAGGCAGTTTGGCGTGCTTCAACCAGTCCCACTGGATGTTCCGCGATGGGAGAGGAAGATTCGTGCACTTGATCAGGGTTCAGACTTGTCAAAGGAAGCAGAGTTGCAGCTTAAAGGAAAAAATCAAGCAGAGCTTAGGGAATGGTTGGAGCGTCGACTTCGGATTGTACAAGTGGAGGAAGTTGTGGATGAAATCAAGTACATGGAGTGGTATGAGAGAATTACTCGAAAATTTGTTGGGAGGCCTGAATCTTTAGAATCCGAGTTTCAGAGAATAGTAAGCCTATGCTTAATTGGTCAATTGAAGTTTTCACTGTCAGTTATTAAAAATAAATTTGAAGTATATGCGACTACACTTTTTTACAGGTTGCTGCTATGAGAGAAATTGCAGATATAGCTGATTCATTTCCCGCAGATCGAATGGATTCCCGAGATAGGAAGTCACTTGATGATATCAAGAACGCAGCACATAAAAGTCTGATGGATTTGGTTGGAGACTCAAAGAAGGGTAGACGTAAGATTGCCACGAAACGTAAAAGGGAGGATGATCCAACTATCAAGGATGACTACTAGCTTTAAGTCATGATTGAGAATGCCTGGGCTCCTTGATAATTCTTTTATATGATATGCAGTGAGCTTGGTGGGGCAGCTCTAGCTATTCATTTCTGACATTGATGAAGTGTATCTTTCGCAAATTCATCAATCTGTAAAGTGCGTCTTTGATGTAGGGTAGTATTGTATTGTATTACTAGAATCCGTCGGGATATACCTGTTGAATGGTTGAAGAAGGAAAAGAAGACAAATCTTTAGTTGGGGTTTGAGAAATAAATCTTACATGCGCTTGAGATCAACTTGTTAAGACAATCTTTTCTTTTCTCTCCTCTTTGTAGTTTTTATTTATTTATCAATAGGGGAGGGGAAGGATTGTCTTTTATTTAGTTTATTTCTTGGTGAAGACAGTCTTTTGGAAAGTAAACGAAAAAGGGTCGAGAGATGGTGCAAATTGCAATGATCTAACCTCCAACATGGGGAAAAATATTCAAGGAGTTAATCGGCAAAACCGTGGAGGTGTTCGTGGATGTTGTTGGAATACGATTTCGCAAGGCTTAGGAAATTCCCAGAAAGACTTAGAAAACAAAAAAGATAGCCTTGAAAGTAAGTGAGCATAGGTGTGGTGTTGGCCAAGACCCTTCAAAGCTCAAGTCAGTACCTTGCAATAAAACTGAAAGTTGTATGCCAGAATTCTAAATTGAGGAATTTGGATCACTCACATTGACTCAAGTTTCTTAGTTTGACCTTAAATATAGTAATTTCTTATTTTAATAAAACGAGTGTTGCTAAACAAACTCTAAAATTAACTAAGTACACCTTATGATCTAAGTACACTCTAATATTTTAATTAAAATGTAAAATTAATTAAGTGCACCTTATTTAACTACCAAAAATACTTATGGTACACCCTAATACACTCTATCACACGATGCCCTAATACCAATCCTAAACCAAGTTTCTCTTTTTACATAAATTCGTGCCCTCTTTTCAGATTTTGGGTTTGCATCAAAATCTTTAATTTTGTAAGTTGTTGTGAGAGTAGATTTGCTGGCTTCTTCCATTCAAAGTTTGATTCTTGTAAATACTTGTGATTTTCTTTGAAATATGTGTTGGAGACTCAAACATCACTGTCAATTTACTAGTGAAATGCATCATCACCAATCCAAAATCCTTGAGAATTTTGGATGCTTCCAAGTTAGAAGAAAAGTTTACACCCTGGGATTTTAAAGTCATCCAGTTCAACTTTATTGTATGCATAATGTTGAGCTAAGAGTGAGACTAGAACAAACTTTTCCATCCAAATATGGCTGCCTATCTTTTGCATCAGGAAGAATCAAGTACATTGAGAAACGTCAACACTTGTCTTTCACTGTGTTGAAAGCTCTAAGCCTTTGAAGCCATCAAAGGACCTTAAAATTATACGAAAACTTATCTACGTTTGATTAGGGTTGAATATGGTGAGTAGAGTGTATTTATTAAAATTATATTTCTTTCACAATTCCTTATATCCTTTTTGGTCATTTTATATTAGAGTAAATTAGTAATTCAATAAATACTTTTATAGCAGGGTGTACTCAGTTAATTTTAAGGTTCGTTTAACAGCACTCTAATAAAATTTAAGAATAAATTTGATTATTTAATAAAATGATGGATTTAAATACTCGCTACAAAAGCACTACAGAAAAATACTCATAAACCAAGTGTTATATAAAGACTTGAGAAAGCTTATATTCGGCTGTCATACGAGCAAGGGGGAGTTCACTTATTATAGCCAAATATGCCGAAGCCGTCTCCACATTTAAATAATTTTACACCTAAAGCGTTAGTTTTAACTCTTCCAATATAAAATGCATCGATCATATTCACAACTTGGAACCTTCAATTTTTTTTTCACCACTGGCCTCCTCGCAGAAAAAGAATATTAAGCGAAGAACCATTCTGATATTATTATTTTTTATTCTTATTATTTGGTTACTTGGTCTTTAGCTGAGGGTCCTATCTCTTAACTGTTGGATTAAACTAACCAATTTCATTCAATGGCTAACCAATTTGATCCAACGATAAGGCTCTCACTATAAAATTCTTGTATGATATATTAGGTATGTACATCTCTGCTACTAATCCTAGAAAATACAAATGATATTATTATTTTTTTAAACCAAGCGTAGAGGCAAACAAAAATTAACAATCACCTCTGTATTAGAAAGCAATTGAGTGCCAACCGGGTCTTCAATGAAAAAGGACTTAATTTGCAAATTAATGGTTTCAGGTTTGGACCCCCATAGCACCTTGGTAGTATGTGTATGAGAGGATTTCTAGTCTCTACATTTAGCATCAGTGCATTTATACACATTTAAAAAAGGCATAACAATATAATCAATATCGCAATTTTCTCCGAATTCCGAAAAATGTGTTCTTCATAAGTTGAGAAAGTGAGCGTACATAGCTGTCTTGAGTCGTAAATATCAATTAAGATATTTGTTACATGCAAAGTACTTGTAGATCAAGTGGTTAAAAGTATTTAGCTCCGCAACCAAGGTCTTAGGTTTGATTATCTATTTCTCCAATACAAATTAAGCTTGTCATCACAATCAATATTCGTAATGCATCTTTGATTGTTTCTGTCTTTTTTGCTTCGGCATGGTTGTGCTCCAACTCTCCCAAACATTCCGGCTTCTAGTTGTTTATTTTTGTATCTCTCAGCAGCCCGCGGGCTATAAATGTGAGAGAGATATCTGTAATGATAGATTCTTATTGAATTTCCAAAGAGTTGTTTTTGTATTTCCAAATCATAAATTATTACAATTGTACAGAGATATATATAAAGGAGACTAACCCTCCTTGACCTTCCTTGATTTACTCCACAACCTGAGACTTAGGGAAGGTATACAACAGCCCCTTTAATTAAGGAGTTGACATCCGTTAATTAAGGAGTTGACATCTAAGGATAGACTTCTATACAAAGAGTTCCTAATCACAAGAAAGGTGAAGATGGCTATTATCCACTTGGGGAACGGCAACAATACACAGAAAAACTAATAAACCGCTGGACAACTTCCAATACTTCCCCTCAAGCTGGATCCAAAAGGTTGATGGATCCAAGCTTGGACAGAAGCCTTTGAAATTGACGAGAAGCCAAAGGTTTGGTGAATATAGGGGTGGCATTTTGGACCGAAAAACCGAAAAACCGCAAAAACCAACCGATAATTTACCGAAATAAAACCGCAATCGCGGTAAACCGAACCGCATTTGCGGTATTAAGAACCGAACCGCATTTGCGGTTGCGGTTGCGGTATTTGATATTCAAATACCACGGTTACCGCAAACCGCAAAGTATAGCCGCACGGCTATACTCTACAGCCTTATTTCCATTTAATTGTCTGTAGCCTTATCTCTAGCCGTTAGATGCAATTGAGATCTCACTCTCATTGATTCTCATTCGACTCTCTCTCTCTCTCTCTCTCTCTCTCTCTCTCTCAACTCTGAAAATACG
>NC_024128.1:19045916-19060002 GCF_000346735.1 Prunus mume
GAAAGGAGGTGGTCATGGGGGAATGGTAGGAGAAGAAAACCCCCCAAGGGTAAAAAAGAAAAGAGCTGAGGTGGGGTGGGGGATTTGTATAGGAGAATGGGAGGAGAAAACTGCAGAGCAGGGAGGAGAGTGAGTGAGTTTTGGGTCTGTTCTTAGGATTATAATTTTTTTTTCTCCTTTTCTTCAATTTTTTCTAATTTTGTATTTATTTTAACCCTATTTTTATTTGTTAATTATGAAAATTCATATTTACCCTCAAATTTGGTTAAATCTAATAGAAAATTAGACCGTGGGATTAATGGAACGAATAATATAGAGTTGATGGACCATTTGAATAAATAATTTAATTGAGGAACCAAAACGTAAATCGGGTATAAGTTTGGGGACCATTTGAGCAATTTACCCTATTTCATTAAGACTTTGGATCTTGAATGACTATTTTCTTGACTCTAGGGAATGACTATTTTGTTTTATACAAGTGATATTGGGGAGCCGAGAATTGAACCTAAGATCTCATATGCAATGGTAACTATTCTCAACCACTTAAGCTATAAGTTTTTTCAACTTGGTAATAAATATTACTAAATCAATATTCTAGATTATGTAAATGATGATGTATTCATGATTTACCTTGATTAGCTTATTTCCATAGTGCTACTTCGAAGATCTTGACAATTGTATTACTGACCTAAGGCCTTCTCCAACCCATGAGGGGCTAAACCCAAATTTTTCCCCTCCAAAAGTAACTATTCGGGTTTTGCCCGAACTCAAATCATTTTTTCTTCAACCCTCCGGACTCAAATTTTAAGTCCGCAACTTTATTAAATTGTTTAAGAATGGTTTAAGTCTATTTTTTTTTTTCATGGATGACTTTTCTACATTTAATCTTTTAAAATAACATCATAATTTAATTTTTTGAACAATTTGACCTAAAAAAAATTGAAATTCCATAAATTTAATTTTATTCCAAAAGTAAACACACAACATAATTGAAACACAAAATGAGGACTGAAACAATTATTGACCTCATTTACCATTTCCAAAGCTCATCCAAATGTGATTGATCAAATCATGTCGGAGACTCTGATGCACATGTGGAGATTGAACTCTATTATGATGAATCATATAATCAGAGAGAGTCTGCTCATATTGTCTTGCTCTGGCCCTCCTAGATCGTTGTGGACACATATTCTCATCATCAGATTCCTGTTCAACATATTCGTACTCATCCTCCACAATCATGTTGTGCAAAATTATACACGTCATCATGATTGAGTGGAGGTTATCCTTGCACCACATACGTGCAGGACCTCGCGAACAATAGCCCATCGAGCCTGTAGTATTCCAAATGCTCTTTCAACATCCTTCATGGACAATGGCTTCTATCACTCTCTGATGATGTGATATTCTTCATCATCTGAATCATCATCAAACATAAAGGAAAAGATGACATTGCCACAGTTATCCATTGAAAACTTCAAATGATATGAAAAGTATGAGAATGAAGAAGATGATGTGCTTGAAATGATATCAAAAGTATGAGAATGAAAGAGATTGATGAAATTGACAAAGGAAAAATAAATTGAGAAATAGAAAAAATATTTTTGGTAGATTAATTGAGAAATGAGTGAGTATTTATAGAGTTTGGTGAGTTTTGGGGTTGGATCTGATTTGGATTAATTTAAAATATTATTTTGACCGTTGGATCTTTTTTTTACCGTTAAAATAGCTTAATTTAATCTAAATTGTTAATTTAAAGTTACTATTAGAATTTTTTTTTTAAAAAAAAGAAGAGAATATTTGAATTGCAACGTCTCTTTGAGTAGGAATAAAGCCAGCATGTGGGCCCAAACTCTTTTTAGAGATAATATTAGATTTTAAAATTTATAAAATAAATATCTATAAATTTTTTTTTTTAAAAAAAAAAGGAGACAGCCAAATTGCAATCGCTATCTCACCTAGTGCCGACACGTGGCATGGGCAGGAGACAAACCCACTAGAGCTGGTCTCAGCGCGGGTCCCAGTGCTTTTCTCATGCACATGGGGTCTGCCACCTCAGCGTGGGCTCCACTAAATAGTTTTGGGTCTGGGCAATAAGTGGACTAGTATTTGGGTCCAAATTTGGATTTTCCCAAATTTTGGGTCCTTCATTTTCTTGGTTTTGGGAGAGGTTTTGGGTGATATTTTGGGTTTAGGTCATTGGGTTGAAGATGGCCTAACAGTCTATATACTAACTCAGAAAAGTGTGAATGAAAATAAAAATCATAATTGGTCTAGTGCCCTTGAAAGTCAAAGTGAGTCACATTGCCACATTGACTTTTGCGTCTTACTTTACCCCAGTCATTAAGTTTGTAAAAAGCACCCATTAAAAAGGATGACATGGTGTTATGAAATAATTGCAAGTGCATAATTCATACAAGTAATATAGAAATAAGTAGATTATCATTCCCACAGAAACCATACTGTCCTATAATTACCAATTATGATTAATTATTGAATCTATTAGTATAATTGATTAAGAAAATGATCAATGCAAGGGACCCACTAGCGTAATGGTTTGGAACAAATGCTCCCTCTAGAAAAGGTCCTGGGTTCGAGTCCTAGTATCCGTGTTGTGTGTGTGAGTTTAGTATGTTATTGCCCTTCTTAATAGGAAAGGTCCTCCGAAAAAAAATTGTTTGATCAATTAATTAAATTCAAACAATTATTAAAAAATAACAATTTAAGTAATGGTTGAGAATCAAGTTTATAAGGCACAAAAGCATCTGATTTCACCAGAACCAATTCCGCTTAATTCTTATCAAATGAGTTTTGAACTAACAGAAAATGACCTAGAGGCCTCCGAGTTATATCCTGATTACAACTACACTTCCATTGATAGCTTCCTCGACATTTGCCTGGTATCCCTCCCAAGCCAAAATTAGCAGCATTTGAATGACTGGCTTCTTTGTGGATAAAACGGAAAACTACTATCGTTGTTACTATTTTATGCTTTCTTGTTTGTATTTGTGAATGCTGGCCACGATCTCCGGGTCATTAGATGATGTTGCTTCAGAATTCATATCAATTAAATAATAAAATCTTCTAAGTAATATGCCAAATTGTTTTTTTTTTTCTCTGCATAAAAACATTAAATAATAAGACTTGGCTATTTTCTTTAACATAGAAATGTGTGGTGAAAAATGAGTAACCTAAATCTTAGTACCTAATTAAAGAAAATATACCAAATAAGTATAAATACCTAATCGAATACATTATACCTGGTCAAATTAATGGATGAAATTATGACATGTGGCAATATGCATCCATCCATGACATGTCAGATGCACGACAAAAATCTGATATTTGGGCCTACAAAATTTATTCCTATGTGTTCTTTTTTAGGTGAGAAAGATTCCTCGAACATGAATTTGGAATTGTACGTCATTAGGTTTTGACTATTGAGAAGTTGAGTCCAAAGTCTTGTGTTTGTGTAAGTAAGCTTGAGTTCAACGAACCCAGTTTTGTCTCCTATGTCTCGTTTCCATGAACTCGAAGATCCAAACCCAAACCAACCTCACAAAACCCTAATAAAATTCAAACATTAAAATATGTCACATTTGAGACAACGTTTTCCAATTACAGTTTGAAAATGATGGCTCTAGTTGCTTGTGCATTTCGGCACAGCTGCTCTCTTTCTCATCTTGACAGTTTGTAAGATCTATGAATAATTATGAATTTGTTTTAGAATTAAGATAAAGATTTTTGTTGTTGTTGTTGTTGTTGCTTTTTCGAGAGGAAAGGTGAGGAGAAAACAATGAGAATAGAACAAACTAAAATTAAAATCCATTACATGTGTCATTCCTCCTCCTTGGTTCACATCTTTCATCTGATTTCCAACATGTAGAGGTTAAATGACCAAGATCCCTTGTATTTTGCGGTCTCTATCATTTAATTTTTTTAAAAAACACTGTAAAGTTACAAATTGATATACCATTAGTTTATTCGTCCATCTAATAACTTCTTTTTTTTATGTCTAGTGAGTCAATTTTTTGCTTACATAGATGCCAGAGTGATACCGCATGAAGCCACATGACCAAAATGTCACTGATCTTGAACTATGAAGCTACATGACCACTCAAGATATGAGGCTTATAGAGCACTTACTACCAGATGCATATTGTCAAATCATACATAACTAGTAAGTATAATGTACATGAATCATATATACCTAATCGAATAGACCTATTTTGTAGTACGTAGTGCCTAATCAAATACGATTATAGAACAACAAAGGGGTAGACCTTAGTGATAGACAAATATATAATGATGAATCAGTACATCACTATATAGTTGAAATTCATTATGGCTTGCACATTATTTCCTGCATTATAATGACGTACCAATTTTATACGAGTGAAAGGTCACCACCATAGCCTGGTCATATAGCCACCAACTTTGGTCATATATAGTGAGCACGTGCAACGAAGTCTTGGGTGCGATGAGATGACTAATAGGATGTGCCAAATCGACGAATAATTTTTCCATGGCCTGCAATGTCAATTTTCCAAGACTAAAAGCCACCACCAAAAAACAATGAACTAACCGAAGTCTCTAACGTCCTTTAAGTGATTATTGGAATTCTCATAGAGCAATTGAGTTAGTTTTGCTAGTTTTATTTCATTAAGACTTTGGATCTTGAATGACTATTTTATTGACTCTAGGGAATGAATATTTTGTTTTATAGAAGTGATATTGGGGAGTCGGGAATTGAACCTAAGATCTCATATGCAACAGTAACTATTCTTAACCATTTAAGCTACAAGTATATGAGTAAATCAATATTCTAGATTATGTAAATGATGATGTATGCATGTACAGCTTCAAAGATCTTGATAATTGTATTAGTGACCTAACAATCTATATCCTAACCCAGAAAAGTGTGAATGAAAATAAAAAGCATAATTGGTCTAGTGCCCTTGAAAGTCAAAGTGAGTCACGTTCACATTGACTTTTGCGTCTTACTTTACCCCAGTCATTAAGTTTGTAAAAAACACCCATTAAAAAGGATGACATGGTGTTATGAAATAATTGCAAGTACATAATTCGCACGAGTAATAGAAATAAGTAGATTATCGTTCCCACAGAGACCGTATTGTCCATACGAAAACTTGCAAGAAAATGACATGAATCAATCTGGTTACTTACAAAAAATAAAAATATTAATTTACAATAAATAATAAACAATTTCCCTCTTCCTGTCCTCATTACCTACCTCGTCCTCACCCTCATACACCAGGCGCGCGCTCAGTCAAGTTAACTTTTTTTTTTTTTTATTGAAAATATTTTTTCACACATGGCACTTTCATGACAAACATTTCAGCGAACTTTGGGTTCCATTCATACCATGTCAATATTTTCAATGGACATTGTGACAAACTTGCTAGTGAACCATTCATACCATGTCAGTACAACCTCATCTTCCATAGTTTTGTTGGTTGGTTCAATCCAACCATTCTCAATAGTATACCACACTCGATCATCGAGGGCCGAAAGGAAAGCTCTCATCTTAGCTTTCCATGCAGCATAGTTGCTCCCATCAAAGTAGTGTGGGTGAGTAACAGAATCGGCAGCCCAATCCATACCAAAGTGATCTAGCCTAAGATCTCAATAAGTATATCTAGTGACCTACTTTAATACCAATTGAAATTGTGTGGGTAAACCACCCAATAGCTTAGAAAGGGTGAATAGGCTTTTATCATATTTTAAGTTCAATTTTAATATTATCAAATTGAAAATTAAATCAATTAGATCCAGTTCTAAAAACAATCAAATAAACACAGCAATAAAGTACGCAACGAATTTGAACTTGGAAAAACCCCAAGACGAGATTGAAAAATCACGGGCATTTTGCCAGGCAGAAAACAATCCACTAAAAATAACAAGAAGTACATAAAAGACTCGACTCGACTCGACCTACTTGACTCTTCTAAAAGGCAACCAAACCTCACGTCTCTTGCTACTTCCCCAATCTCGCGAATTGATTTCCGTTCATCTTCTCAAGCACGGCACAAGTGTTCGTCGTTCGTCAGTCACCTTGCGGTACAAACCCATTAAGACTTGTCTTCTTGACACAACACGCAAGGCACAAGTCACCAACTCCAAGATATATGTGTGAATGAAGATTATAATTCAAGTAGATTCAACAAGGAACAATCTACTTGAACTATACATATATGCACAATGAACTCACTCAGTTTGAAGCACAAAGATATTGTGTGTGAGTTGTGTCTTTTTACTATTACAAAAACCAAGTATTTATATACTTAAAACTTGTTTTAGAATCAAACTAGGAAGATGTAAAAATACCCAATAGGATTAGGAACAAAATTCCTAAAACAAAATATGCGTAGAGTTTCTAGGAAACTCATACCAACCGTAGGAAGGAGTCCCAAAAAGATTAGGAAAAAAAAAATTTAAAACTCTCCAAAACTGAAAAAGAAAACTGAAATTCGCGTCTGCCGCTCAAGCTCGCCTTTTCCAAATATGGGACTTCGCCTTGAAACTTTTATACAAGAAACGTAACATCTGGATGAACATGCTGCTAAAATTGCATGCTATTCTATGCAATTTAAGGCACTCTGCTCATCAATTCAAGTTGGGTGATGCGTAAATAAAACGTCTAACCACCTATGAATGCATGCATGGTCAATAAGTCAAACTTACCTTTCCTAATCATGAGTTGAGACAACCTTGTGCTTTAGAGCTTCATAACCTTTGTTCCTCTTCATCACTTCTAATCAAATCTTCTTCACTTGAACCTTACCCGATCTATCCTATAAAGATTACATAACATGGCTTTTGGGCTAGGAACATGCCAACACATAAATCTTGCCTTAACATAGATTATCGTTCCCACAGAGACCATATTGTCCTATTAACTACCAATTTTGAATAATCATTCAAATGATTGATTAAGAAGTTTAATCAATGCAAAGGACCCACTAGTGTAGTGGTTTGGAGCAAATGCTCCCCCTAGGAAAGGTCCTTGATTCGAGTCCTAGTATCCGTGTCGAGTGCGTGAGTTTAGTTTGTTATTGCCATTCTCAATAGGAAAGGTCCTCCAAAAAACAAATGTTTGATCAATTAATTAAATTCAAACAATTATTATAAAAAAAAAAAACAATTTAAGTAACGGTTGAGAATCAAGTTTATGAGGCACAAGAGCATCTGATTTCACCATAACCAATTCTGCCTAATTCTTATTGCTAATTAACCCTAATTACCCATATCGACAATTGGTTCCCCTTAATTCATTTGGTATTGCCTCTCGGGCTCAACCAAAATTATTCTTAATCAACAACTCATTCTCTCTTGAGCAACGCATTTAAACAATCAAGAACCCGTACGAAAACCTACAAGAAAACTGCATGAATCATGTTAGTCCCTCTTCAGCACTCATTCAAAACATGGTATTTAAGTTATGGACAATCACCAAACATCTCTTCACTGTCTCCGTTTGGAATATCAAATCAATTGAATATTACCCAGATTTCAAGGCATTAAAAACAATAACAAATACTCAACATGGAATAGAAGTCAGAAATTAATATAAAATTTAACAAATATCCCTTAAAAGCGTTGATGAGTCATACAGGGAACCCACTGTTTTGCTAAAATGTATGCCACATAAGCACCATATGTGCATAAAAAATATTAATTTACAATTTAAAATAAATAATAAACAACCTCATCCCTTTCCCTCTTCTCCCCACCACTTAAATTGCACATTTTAAAATCTTATTTTTAATAGTCAAGTTAACTTTTTTCTTTTTTTATTGAAAATATTTTTTTTTTTTCACACATGGCACTTATATGACATACATTTTAGTGAACCTTGGGTTCCATTCATAAAATGTCAGTGTTTTTAACGAATATTGTGACAAACTTGCCAGTGAAGGGAAAAATTGAGACACAAAACACCATGTAAGGGGACAACATGAGATTTCACTATACTTTCGTGGCACTAAAACAATTGAGCCACAAAATACATGGGTCACGTCAACGTTTTTAAGGGATTATTTGGTTTACTTGATGGTGGAGTGTAAATTATACACAAAACATTGATCAAGGGGACAAAGGGCGTCACTTTGACTTTCATGAGGCATTGTGTGATTCGGAGAAGTGGGGATGGTGCAGGGAGAGTGGTTGGAGAGGAGGCTGTGAGTGGGGAATGTGGGAGGTTGGGAGATGGGGATATCGGGGTCAAGGTCAAGGCTTGAATGGAAGTTTGTTTTCCTTAATTTTTTTTTTAATGTTCCTTTAAAATTTTAAACTGTTTTAGGATTTTTAATTAAGAAAAATATTGAAATACTCCTAAAAATGGGTCATGTGTGCTGCACATGCCATTTAATTGATGGAAATATGGACGCTGTTTAGGTGGGATGACAAATCATGGATTTTACAAATTTGTAAAACTAGTTATAATACATAGGATTAACTACACTTTAGTCCCTGGAGGTTTAGTATCAGTATCGAAATGGGCCCCAAGGTTTCATTTTAATCAATTTCGTATACAACGTTTCGAAATATTACCAATTTACACCAGCCGTTACATTGACCGTCAAAGTCAGACGTTAACTGCTGATGTGGCAGTCGTGGGACCCATCTCATAACCAAACAGTAGTTAGAAAGAGACGAAATGAAGAGCAATTTCGGAAAAATAAAATAAAAAACTCTTTAAAAATATTATTAAATTAGATTTTTAAAAACAAAAGAAAAAATCCCTACTTTCTCTCTCTCTCTCTCTCCTCCTATCTCCCTTCCTCTCTCTGCATGTATCCATGACTTATCCATCTCCCACACTATACAATCATATATATAATAAAGTGAAAAGACAAGTAATGACAAACGACAATATTCACATAGCAGAGAATAATTTTTTAAAAAAAAGCATAACACAAGTTTCAGAAGATGGTATTTACAAAATGATAATCGTGTTATAATAATACAAACAACAGTATCTCCAATAACTGTCGTATTTAGGCTACCAAAACCCACAAAATTGTTCTTCAAAATGCAATACAAAGTTCATACAACGGAAGTTACAGAGTTACCGAAGTATAACAACAATACAAACGATGGTTTGGTCCAAAGACCGTCGTCGTAGCTTACAAAAACCCAAAAAATAAATCTCCAATTCCCAGTCATTTTCCAAGAACCCATAGCCAATCAAACATATATTAAGAACCCATAACAGAGAGTTATTATGAAAAGCATGCAAATACTGAATGGGTTTTTCTGATTCCATTCCTGATTCATAGCTCCCCAAACATATATTAAGAACCCATAGCTACCAAAACAAACGAAATCATTTATTGATTTAAGAAGCATGTCAAATTAGGTTTGTACTTAAGAACCCATAATGCAATATCATTAAAAAAAAGTAGGACAAGCATGTGAGATTAGGGTTTGTACTTACAAGTTGACAAAGCTCAGAGAATATCACCAATGCTTTGAGAGGGAGAGCGCAATTTGAAACGACGGAGGATGAAGAGCGAAAACTTTAATATTAGAATTTGAGTTGAAGACAGAGAGCAAAATGTTTTCGAGGAAGGGCGAATTCTAAAATTTTTAGATCATGCTCAAATATTTCAAAGGGCCACGTTTTAAAAAAATGACATAAACGATAACAAAAACGTCATTGAATAACACGAGGGAGATGACGGTTATTCATGTAAAGCGCCATTGTAAGGATTTACTACGTCCGTCGAATATAGAAAACGTCGTAGTATATTCTTTTCACGGCGCTCAGACTAACACCGACATCTTAAAAATTAAATAATTAGGTGGGCTTCGGTTTTCCTAGGATTCGAACACGCGCGACCAAGGTCATAATTGACCAAAAGCCATCGAGAGGAAACCAGCGTTGTTTCAATGTACTGTAACCTAAGCCCTAAATTCTTTATTTTTATTTTACAAAAATTACAAAAAAACCACAAACATGAGAAAATTAAACCGAAAATTGCTACGGACTCCTTGCGACAATGCCTTCTATATTAGCAGGCTAAAATTCGGATTTCATATATTTGTATTCATGGCTACCAATGGATCATATAAACCTTAAGATTATGTTATGAAAGTATAAGTACTATTGTGTTTTGACACAAACAATTTTGACTTTTGTTATCATTTGTAATTTTTATAATTAAAATTACATTTTTCAAAGCTTTAGGGGGAAAACAATCTCTCAATGAGTGCATAGTAGTTGTCGGTTTATTTTTTGATTTTTTGAATTTATTATGAGTACTAGGAATTAAATACAATAAAAAAAATCTTATTAAAATTACATTTTTCAAAGCTTTAGGGGGAAGACCATCTCTCAATGAGTGCATAGTAGTTGTTGGTTTATTTTTCAGATTTTTTTTTAAATTTATTATGAATATTAGGAATTAAACACAATAATTGCCAGGTGCTCAAAGAGCGAGATGGCTACATGTGGTACTGAGAGATAACTGCCGTTATATGCCTTTACAACAACGTTACCTATATACCCACCGCCGTCCTACTCTCTTTAGACGGCTACAACTGGGTGAGAATCGACGCTGTTTATCAATTACAACATCACTTTTTATGAAAATGCCATCATCTTAAACCGTTGAAACGCTAATAAAATTTGAATTCCCAACTTTGTTTGAGGTTACAACATTCCATTCTTCATATTTATCGCCGTCGTAGTCCTCTAAGACGTTTATAAGAGGGTAAATACCAACATTGTTTAGAGTTACAATGTCAGTTTTTATAAATTTATTGCCGTTGTAGTCCTTTAAGACATCTATATGTGGGTAGATACCGTCATTGTTTATAGGTACAATATTTTCAATATCTTTAAGGTGGATTATTGCTTTCCTTAAAAGTATATGGTAGACGTCGGTTTTATATATAAACCGTCGTGTTTTTAGTAACTACATGTCATTTTGTTGATTTATAGTCAATGTTTTGTTTTCAACTTACATAAGACAACGTTTTAAGAAATAATTGTGTCGTTTTCACTATCATGAGACGTCGATATAGGGAATTACTGTCATGTTTAAAGGTTAGTCATTCATATACACATAAATCTCCTCAGTCATTGATTGTTCACTAATTACAGAAAAAATATGTACATTGTAACATTGTTCACTGATTATTGTCTATATGGAGGCTCACAAATTCTGCCCATTCCTTCCTAACTTCATTTATGTCTTCTTCGGCATACTCATTGGGGTTCTTTTTTCTTCTCAAACTGCAAAAAATAAACAATGATTATTCAAAGATACAACAACCAACTTGTTATAGAAATACAAACGACGGTAATTAAAAAACCGGCCTAAAAAAACCTTCGTTTTATAAAAATGCAAACGACGGTTTTTCCAATTACAGTCGTCGTAGTTTACATAAAAAATAAATAATTTTAATCTTAAATTTAGTTTTTTACCTTCTTCTCAAATTCTAGGGTGGGATCCCTGATTATATCTCTCATAAAATGCATAACATAGTAGCCACACTCTACATTGGTTGGTTGTCGAGAAGTGCCGTGTAGAGTTTTTCAAATGGCTGATTTTCTAGATTGTTTGCCTACGTGTGTGTTATATATTTTGATTGCATTGTTTCAAGACAACAAGGTGTTAATGAAAATTATTTAGCCTACGAACACACATTACAATGTAGTAAATCAACTTACGTATTCACTATACTTTTGCATTCCTCATCAACCTTGCAGTGTGATTATGAGTCCATATAATATGCGGTCTCCTTTTGTAGTCTCACAATTAACAACACCCAATGACCCCTACACAAAATGAGGAGAGGTTAAATAGTTTAGAAATGCTGCCTAATTACAAAGAAAATCTTGTTAAAGGAACTAACCCTGGATTATAAGGCACCAACAAGATTTGATCCTCATCTGCCTTTTCCAGTCGGTTTGCTAGATGCCGTGATCTCTTAGTTAATGGTCCAGATTGAGCGCTAACTTGTGCAAGGTTGATAAGGCCAACAAGGTTTACCATATTTGCCCTTTTTTAAAAGTCAAATAGGTACCTAAATATATGAAATCCAATGAGTTTTTATTTTATTTTAAAGAAAGTGAATTATAAATGAAAATTGGATTTTTAGGTTTACCTCATGTATACTACAATCATAGTGGCTCTTATCTCAACCATGGAGGCAAACTGAAAAATATCTTCATGCAAGATAAAGGTATCACGCTCAAACCTAAACACTTCCTCTGCCATTGTAATTTTCAAGGTTTGGCCTAAAGCCTTGAATGTCATCCCTAGCATATTGGGAAAGGGCTAATAGAGGAGGTGACAAGTCTAGCTTTGAGAAATCCTATTTCAAGAAACTGTAGATGTCCCTGAACTATGGCCCCAGTTGCAATTGGGTCTGTGACAAAAGCAAAATAAACGATAGTAAATCAACCTTCCAAACCATCGTGGTATCTAAATCCAAACGACGATTCCTTGAAACAAACGTAGTAAAGAATGAAGACGGCGGTAACCTTCACTTTGTACAAGTTCTGATGTCACAAAGCCAAAAAGGTCATCTAAATAAAATGCAAAATGCAGTGAAGATAGCTTGTAAAACAAGTAAAACAAAACCGCTGTCTAACGCAACCATCAAAAGCGTCGTGGTATTTCATTTGCAACAACGGTTCCATGACAATACTGACGTGGTATGAAATTTCAAATGGCGGTAAATACGTACCGTCGTTGTTTGACATTTCTAATGTCGGAGACGAAAAATAGTGATGTCTAATTAAAATTTAAAAAGCAGAAAAAAGCAAATTTAAGAGAATTTATAGTTTCATCTTGCTGCTCTTCAACAGGACATGCTTGAGGATTTCTTCCTCCAAAACAAGGGGTCTCACATTCGTGGCACCCGAGCAACTTGCTTTGTCAAACATTGGATTTTTGGGACTTTGCTATTCATACAGTATTGGAATTGGGGTAATTGGATGTTTGAGCATGCTGGGATCAAAATTGGGAATTAGTTGGCTAAATCGTTTCAACATATATTCCCTATTATCTTGTAGCAATTCTTTGGTTCTAGCCTCCATCATCAAACTCTCTTCTTTGACGGCCTCTAGAACACTTTCCTTTAGTTTGTCGACAAACTTTATTATATGTTTTTTTTGGGTAAATTGAAGTATTGACTGGGGAGAACCCTAGCTCCTAAACCTCTGACTCTCCCACCATGCTCGGGGTTTCCCACAGCCAAAGTTAATACATCATTACTCCTAGAAACAGTCAGAGTGCCATCAGAGACCTTTTTTTAAATTCATCCTAAGAGAGAGAGAGAGAGAGAGAGAGAGAGAGAGAGAGAGAGAGAGAGAGAGAATTTTAGTGAGTGAAGATAGATTGTAAAATAGATAAAATAAAATGTCTAACTCAAAAATATAATACAAAATTAGTGAAACACCCAATCCTAGACATGAAATTATAAATATACCCTACACTATTTAAAACATAGAAACACACCCAAAATAAACCCAAAAATCAACAATTGTATATTTTTCGGGTGTGTTTATAAATGGGTTTTGAGTGTGTTTAATAAATGGGTTTTGGGTGTGTTTATAAAGTGTTTTCATGTGGGGTTTTTTTATAATTTCAGCCCCTATTTTGGGTGTATTAGTGAAACTCCCAAAATATAAATCATCGTGGTATTTCACTAAAGACGACAATTTCTTGACAAAATTGACGTAGTATGAAATTTTAAATGACGGCAAATTAATACCGACGTTGTGTAGAAATTATAACGTCAGCAGATGAGAAAACCATCGTATAATTCAAATGCATAGATTAAAAAAGTTCATAGAAAATCAGCATTCTTTACTAGAAATAGAGTTAAAATCAATTGCGCAGAGAGAGAGAGAGAGAGAGAGAGAGAGAGATTGTGTGTGTGTGTGTGTATGTGTGTAAATGAGATAGTTTGCAAAACAGATAAAATAAAAACGACTGTAAATCAAAAATGTAAACCGCCATGGTATTTCACCGAAGACGACGGTTTCTTGAAAAAAGTAACGTAGTATGGAATTTCAAATGGCGGTAAACTAATACCGTCGTCGTGT
>NC_024128.1:19060012-19081290 GCF_000346735.1 Prunus mume
AAAAACCATCATATAATCAAATGCAGAGATTAAAAACGTTCACAAAAAATCAACATTCTTTTCCAAAAATAGATTTAAAACCAATTAGGGAGAGGGGTAGAGAGAGAGAGAGAGAGAGAGAGTAAATGAAGATAGCTTGTAAAAAATTTAAAATAAAACGACTAACTCAAAAATATAAACCGTCATAGTAATTCAATCTAGGTGTCGATTTTGAAAAAGCCGATGTACTATAGATTTTCAAACAGCGGTAAATACAAACCGTCGTGGTGTGTCATTTCTAACAATGTTTAGAGAAACAAACGACGTCTAAATGAAATTAAAATTCTTTGTTTCTAAAATTTAAAACAGAGTGAGTGAGGCTTACAATTAATTTTGCTTTCTCTACAACCTTTGGATCGGGGATGTTTCCCTATTTATCTTCTCTAGCCTTCCTCCATAATAGAGAACGATCAATTTCTTCACCGAGCATGGTTTCTTCCAATTGGTCCTCCAAACCAACATACCATTTTCGAGACAACCTATGGTTGTACTCGCATTTTTCCCTTCTCTGTGACTGTTCAGTATGCATAGCCACAAATTCTACTCTATGAATTTATATAGCTGAGGGGGTTCTTTTAACTTGTCCTTATCATTTGTGAATGAATGAAATCCCTCCATTTTTTTGCGGCAGACGATAACACCATCTTCATGCCCCTTTGCCCAACAACATAAGCCATTTGAACAGCTTCCCAAATCTGCTCCTTTATATCCTTTGGCAATGCAGTCAATTTCTTGTCCACAAGAGGGACTCTGGTGCGTGCCAAAACACAAATATAATATTGCATCTCAACAGCAGCCTTGCCATGTGGTTTGCCCCTTTTATTGTACTCAACTACGAGTATAATCTTTTGGATTTTCCTCTTCATAGCATGGCTCATGGTGTTGATACCACCAGTTGACCTTGGCTCCTCATCAAATGTCGTTGAGCTATTAGGGTTTTTCTCGGTAGTTGAAGTAAATCTCATCTTCTTCGAGGTTTTGCATTGAACTGCTTTGTCTTCATTCGATTGAGCCTTTACAACTGCAAGCTCTTTACTTTGAGCTTTTGAAACTTGAGCCTCCTTACTTTGAGATTTAGAAACCATGTTTAGAGAGAAATATAACCTGCAAGTGAAAAAAACGACGGTTATTTGAAAAACACAACGTAATATTATGTTTCAAACGTCACTAGATAACAACTACCGTCGTGCTATTTCTTTTAGCACGACGTTAGTTGCCCATCGTCGTGGTGTGGCAAAAAAAACGACGTAAAAAGAAAAAACAGTTGTCTTATTAAGAGAAAATACAAAAAAGAAACCGTCAGGTCTATCTCTCCCACGATTGTTTGTGTATTTTACTCATAATAAGACGACGATTTTGTCTTGTTTACATCATTTTAATTATCACACCACGACGATAATTAACTCCGTGGGTGATTAACTACCGTCGTGCTATTTGCAATAGCACAGAGTTAATTACTGTCGTGATGTGATAATTAAAACAACATAAACAAAACAAAACCGTTGTCTTAACAAGTCGTGAGAGTGGGAGACTACTAATATTATTCAAAACAATGAGACGGTGTTATTTTGAAAACGGATTCTTGTTTCTAGACACTTTCTTTCATGGTATCAAATATAGAAATGATTTTGACAAAAAAAAGAAAAAGAAAAAAAAGGTCAAATGATTTTGAACAAAAAAAAAAAAAACAGAGTGAGAAACAACCTTTGGCATGCAAAGAAAGTTTGCTTCCGATGTAACCTTTGGAGAATTGGAGACAAAGATGAGGAGGAGAGGAAGATGACGAGATTCAGAGACGCCGCTTTGGGAAGAAAAACTAAGAGGAGAGTGAAATATTTTATTGGTTAGAGAGAACGTAAAATTTTAGGTCAGGTGATGAAAGAGTTTATATAGAATCGCAAAGTTTCATAACACGACAGTGTTTATAAAAACCGCCCTAGTATGTTTGTTAATACGACGCAATACCTGTAGAAACCAATGTGGTTGATAATAAAGTCAAACAACTTTTAGTATTCTGAACCACCATGGTCATTTATAGTTTTACACGACAATATGCTGACGTGGCATTTTAAGTTAATACGTTGCTTGTTTTGAATAAATCGCCGTGGTTATTTACAATTTTACACAACAAAAGAGAGTTTTGGCCGATGTGGTATATGAAGTTAATATGCGCTATTTACGAAAAAACCGCCGTGGTTAGTGTGAACAACATCGCGCTCTTTATGAATAAACCCCTGGATGTAAAGATAAATTGGGCTTTTCTTCACTTTTACTTTTTTATTAGGGTTCCAACTCTAACTCAAGTCGCATACACCCTTGGTTCTACCTCTCTAAAGGTCTGGATTTGGGTGGGAGGCAATAATTTGGAAGTTGATGTCTGTGTATCTCTCTCACCTCTCTAAAGGTCCAAAATATTGATGACACACACATCATTAACTTTCAAATTATTGTCTTTGTCATGTTGGTGGTTCGATTGTGATGAGGAACATAGCTCCCACTAGTAAGATTTCATATCTCTTGGGATCTCATTTGCATTTTTCTGACGATTTCATTTAGTAAAAAAGCCTTAAATTATATCGCATACGATAGTTTTCTATAAAAACAATGGGTTTTTTTAATCCATACTTATCATTTTGTTGATCTACCATTATAGGCTACCAAAATTCAGAAAAAAAAATCTTAAAAAGCAATACAAATTTCAGATGATGGTAATCATAAAAGGACAATCATATAAAGGATATAGAGACAATGTTATAAATACCGTCGTAGTACATGAGGTCGTAATAAGTCGATAAATTTATTTTTACCGTCGTAGTATATGACTTTAATACGCGTTGATTACGAATCTATCGACATAGATTCCATTAAAATAATACTAACTCTAGTTAAGAATAGTTGTTGTGTTTAACTAGCAGCTAACACGGCTGCAATTTTGGTAAAACACCGTCTTTACTTTCTATGCCAGTTGCTTCATACATGCTGTCATTGTTTTTGAGATTAAGAGTTTATGTCTGGAGAAAACATGTTTAATAAGAAGATGCTTTTTAAGTTGGCTTAATTATGTACATGCCCCCTGTGCTTTCCAACTTATCTCAGATTACCACCTATGGTGGAAAACGTCTCAAAGTACCCCCCAACGTGCAAAAAACCGTCTCACGTTACCCTTTCCGTCAGTTTTTTTGAAGTTCCGTTACAAATGTTACTGTTCATCTCCCCCAAAATTCCAGAACAGTAGCCCCTCCCCTTTGTTACTGTTCATCGCTTATTTACCCTCCAAAACTCAGAAATTTCTCCTAACCAACACAACTAGCAGCAAGAACAACTCGAGAGGTTGAAAAATCATACCTGGATCGAAGAAAATGGTGCTCGGAATCGCCCGAACGAGCAATGGAGATTTTGGGTAAAAACCGGCCAATTTCTTGCTTTTTTCGGTGATCCAGACGACGGTTGGCAGCGGCTGAGATGTGAGGGTGGTAGAGGACAACGTGCTGGTTCTTTTGATATCCATGTCGTCGCTTGGGGTGGCCGGAGGAGGCGATGGCAGCCCAAAAACTGGTGCGATGAACAGTAACAAATGGGAGGAGCTGCTGTTCTGGAATTTTGGGGGAGATGAACAGTAACGTTCGTAACGGAACTTCAAAAAAACTGACGGAAAGGTTAACGTGAGACAGTTTTTTGCACATTGGGGGGTACTTTGAAACGTTTTCCACCACAGGTGGTAATCTGAGATAAGTTGGAAAGCACAGGGGGCATGTACATAATTAAGCCTTTTAAGTTTGGTGTGTCGTGTTTTAGAAATACCCAAGCTGATCTCGATTTTTAGGTGTTTAAGTTACTTATCCACCGCGGTTTTCTATTACTGTCGTCTTTCTAAACACAACGACGGTATTTATTTATACCGTTGTTGTTTTCTGGTCGTCTTTTTCCCTTTTTGTAGTGGTGTGTAAAGAATGAAAGATGAAACAGAGTTGGGCAAAAAAAAAAAAAATTCATCTGAACTAATAACTTTGGATAGATAAGACCTAAACCTAAATTGTTGCCACCCCGACTAGCAGAGCATGAGCCCACTAAGATTTACAATTCACAATTTTTTTTCTCTTCAGATTTATGTATCCAATCGAAGAAATGAAGAAAGAGTAGAAAACCCTAGGGACCCTAATATTTTTGGTTTTGGAAGTACGAAGGGAAAATGTGGTGACCAAGAGGAAGAGGAGTTGAATACAGGGATAAATATTTAGATAAATTTCGAGCGAAATGAAGACCCGCAAACTATCGCGCTTGTTTTCCTGAGGATATTTTATAAAGTGTTAGGTATAAATGGGTTTTAATTGACATTCTTTGTAAAATTTCAAGGAAAAGTGATATGTTGACCTTCTTTATAAAATGTGAACGAAATGATATAGAGTTGATGTTCTCGATAAAGTGTCATGGAAAGTGATATATAGTTGACTTTTTTTGTAGAACGTAAAGTAAACCTGCAAAGTAGGCCTCATCACTTGGCTCGCCGGCTCATAGGTCGATGGGGGCCCCCAACTCAGCCCGTTATGGGCATTGGGATGGCACGTCCCGCATTGGACTGGGCTGGGCTTGGGCTTGGGTGTCTGAAGCCCAACCCGGCCCATAGGCCCCTTCCAGGCCCATAGACCCCGCCTGGTTAAGTCCAAGAAAGCCCAGCCCAACCCGCCCACAATATCCTAGCTTGTTAGGTCCACATACATATATAATTACGTATAAATAAGGGTTTATGATTAGGATTATATCACTTGAACTACAAAACCCCCTCTTTCATTTTTCTGTGTGTGTTACTTGTTCGAAACGTTGTGTTTTACATTTGGTCTGCGTTGTGTTCTTCATCTTTCTGTGCTGAATTCAACCATATAAAGAACACAAAATTTGTATGAACGGTTGAAAAGTTATAGGTCAAACCGATGTCGAAACTGAAAAACAGAGGAAGTTCATAATTCGTCTCTACCTAAAACATGATAAACTGGTGCTACCATGCTGATATAGTGTGGCAATACAGTGGTGATAAAGGGCTTAAAGAAATTACTATTTGTGTTTATTTTAGGTTTCTTGTTTTGTTTCATTTCATTTACTTTTCTTTACTCATTCCTAGTTTATAATTGGATGATTAGTACATTAATTTGTATCAATTATTAATACAACAATTATATAAATCAAGAATAAGACGAACTACATATCATATCACCAAACGTAATCATACCGACATATATAATCATGCTTTTCTTGAACCCATCACCAAGCATTTGCCTATTTATTCATACCATCCTTTTTTAAAAAATATTTTTAAGATACTTCTTATTTTTAAAATTATTTCTTAAAACGTGTTACGGTCTAATCAGGCTTAACTGCTACAATGCCCCCTAAAACATTGGTCAATTCTCACTTTACCGCCTTAAAGTTAAAGTGACCCATTTTGCCTCCTTGACCAATGTTTCGTGTGTCACTTAACTACTTTCCATCAATGCCATTCCGAATTCCGTTAAACTAATGACGTGGCAGGGGCATATTGGTCAATTCAACTGAGCTAGAATTTTTCCCTCCAATATGAGTGTATGACATGTACATGTGGACCCCACCTCTAACATCTGATATAGCTCAAACAATCCAATTGATCTGAGTTGACTATCGAACCAAAAAACCCCAAATTGACTTCCTCTAAAACCCTAGAAATCAGAGGTTGGGTTTCCACGAAAATTGAAGATGAAGACTGAAGTAGTTGACAGAGGGGAAGAGTTGGATGTGGCGGCACCGTGTTGCTTTTATGGGAAGATAGCTCGCTTACAAACTTCATGGACTAAGGCGAATCCACTTCGAAGATTCCATGTTTGTCCAAACTCATCAGGGCTAAGTTATGTTGTTGAAAGTTTGTGAATGGGGTTAATTTTTTTTTATTAATTGGTATTAATGGTTGATGCAGAGGAGGAAAAAAGGATGTGAGTTTTTTGTTTGGGTGGATGTTGAATTTCGACCTAGAGAGAAGGCTCTGATGAGTTGGCTACTTAGAAGATTGAAGGAACTTGAAAAGGACGTTGGGCATCGTCAATCAAGAGAAAGAAAGTTAATGGGTTGGCTTATTCTTTCATCGGGTTTAGTAATGGTGTTGTTGTTTTTGAAATTTCTGTAATAACTTGGCACAAAATGTGGCCATTGCAATGGAGGAATTAGGCAGATTTTAGAGGTCTGTATTGTGCAACTATGTGTAAAATATCATGTATTGGTAGCTGTGTAATGATGGAGGAACATGGTTTGAATTTGCAACTGGATGTAACAATGTGTTGATACTTATGTAATGAATGTGGTTGTTGAGCACAATGTGGGATTTAGTTTTTGGATTCTGACCTCATATGTAATGGTATCAAAAGCATTACCAAAACAACAGTACCACAAACACTTGCAACAGTTCATAACATTGATCATGGGTTTTATAAACATTAAGTAATATGCCAAATTGTTTTTTTTTTCTCTACATAAAAACATTAAATAATAAGACTTAACTATGGCTATTTTCTTTAACATAGAAATGTGTGGTGAAAAATGAACAATTGTAACCTAAATCTTAATACCTAAATAAATATAAATATCTAATTGAATACATCAGGCTCTCTTAGACTACAGGGGTCCAAGAGATTTGTGGTCACTCACTGCTGGATATAAATTCAACTGTTCATTCACTCTTACACTTCTTTTAAGAAACTTTTTTGAACCATTAGATTAATATTTAACGGTGAGTGACCACAATCTCTTGGACTCTTGTGGTCCAAGATATCAGAACTATCGAATACATTATACTTGGTCAAATAAATGGATGAAATTATGACATGTGGCAATATGCATCCATCCATGACATGTGAGATGCATGACAAAAATGGGATATTTGGGCCTACAAAGTTTAGTCCTTTGGGCCTACAAAAAGGTGAGATGCATGAGAAATTGAGTCCAAAGTCTTGTGTTTGTATACGTAAGCTTCCTTCCAAACCCAGTTTTGTGTCCTATGTCTCGTGCATCTCGTCTCCTATGTCAGATTCTAATAAGAAACAAGTTAGATCCATTTATAGAGTGTATTTATATAAATTTTATTAAAATATTGCGTAATGGGTCCAAAAGGAAAGAAGTGAGATTTTTGGTAGGCCAATTTTGAATATATGGACATGATATAGTAATTATTTTTGGTGAAGAAGCCACCACGAAGTGCTTCATGCATCCATCCATGGTAAAAGCCAAAGAAGCCACCGACACAAATCAATGGCCAAAATGTGTCACTCATACATCACTTAATATGCATGAGACAATTACCAGTCCTTTCTAGTTTTCTTTTGTGGTGAGATGCTTCTTGGTGGACCAAGATTACAGAGAAATATGCTCAATTTGACTCCACATTATTTCCTGCATTATAATGACGTACCAATTTTATACGAGTGAACACGTGCAATGAAGTCTTGGGTGCGATGAGATGACTAGTAGGATGTGCTAAATCGACGAATAATTTTTCCTTGGCCTGCAATGTCAATTTTCCAAGACTAAAAGCCACCACCAAAAAACAATGAACTAACCGAAGTCTCTAACGTCCTTTAAGTGATTATTGGAATTCTCATGGAGCAGTTGAGTTAGTTTTGCTAGTTTTATTTCTTTAAGACTTTGGATCTTGAATGACTATTTTCTTGACTCTAAGGAATGAATATTTTGTTTCATACAAGCGATATTGGGGAGTCGGGAATTGAACTTAAGATCTCAAATGCAACAGTAACTATTCTTAACCACTTAAGCTACAAGTCCTATGCACACAGATAGCTTTACCACATGCCGAAAAATCCAACGCCACGTGTGGCTAAACCAAATCAAACACACGCGCACAGACTGCTTTACTACATGCCGGAAAATCCAACACTACGTGTAATAAAGTACTAACAACCAAGTGGGCCCACACGCTGAAAAATCCAACGCCACGTGTGGGTATAATAAACAAGGAAGGTATGTATGATGGTGTGATTCAAAGCCCATATATATATATATTATATAAAAAAATATAATATACCCTCCCTTAATTCAATTTTCCCCAAATTCTCAATATTTCAATGTATCCCATAATTTATTCATATAATATAAAACAATAAACTCACAAAAGTATAAATTCCATTTTGGTAAAGTAATGCTCATTTAAAACAATGTCCACTCACTTCTTAATAATCACAATTGAGTCCCAAGACTCGCTTTCATAACAAATCAATCAAGTATCTCATAATCATATATTTCACAACTTCAAATATTTCAGAAACTTCAAATATCAAAATAATATCCAATAATTCCATAAAATACTATTGTTGAGGCCCAAAAAATCCACGGTTGGGCTATAATAAATTCTCATCCCAATACGAAACCTTATTAAGAAAAGACCCAATTTGGAGCACGCAAAAGTCCGCCATGCACAAGTCACAGTCCACGTGCTATTCCAAATAAATAATCCGTCATGCTAGGAATTGAGATAAAGATTATCACAAAGTGAGCTTGTCTGACTCGTGTTTATCACCAAGCTAGAATCCTAAACCAAAAACTCAACCTCAGAATTCGATTTATAGTTCACAAATGCTGGGAAATATAGAGGAACTCAAGCATTCAAGCTTAGAAAATAAGCATGCAACAAAGGCATCAACATCAACTCATGAACATGCTTCATAAAAATGGAGGCAGAGAGCACTACAATGGATGGATGATCTTCGATTTTGGATATGTTATAAACAACATAATTTCGAGCAGATTTTGTGAAGCAAGTGCAATCATCCGAGCATCAGAAATTTAAAACACATGTCGAAGCAGAAACTCACCAGCCATGGATGAACATAGAAGTTCCAGACCAGCTTTGAGGCATCAAAAAAATTCAAAGAATTCAGCAAATTTTACAAGCTATAGTACTCGAGTAGATGAGCAACTTTCATCAAGGAAATTTTCTGATTCGAGCTTCCAAAATGACATATGTACTGATGCACAATACCCACGGGTTTGGGTCTTGAAGAAGAAGAACAAAGAAGAGAATGAGAGAAAAGCAGAAAACAAATCATGCCAAGCCAAGTCACGTTCTTCCAGCACATGCCTTTTTCCATGTCAAACAAAACATTTTTCAGCACCTGCTCTATTTCAAAGATCCTTTCAGCACATGCCCTATTTCAAACATTCTTCCAGCACATTCACTATTTAAAATATTTTTCAGCATCTGCTCTGTTTCAAACATCCTTCCAGCACATGCCCTATTTCAAACATTCCTCTAGCACATGCACTATTTCAAACATTTTTCAGCACCTGCTCTATTTCAAACATCCTTCCAGCATATGCCCTATTTCAAACATTCTTCCAGCACCTGCCTTATTTCAAACATCCTTCCAGCACATGCCTTATATCAAGCATTCTTCCAATATCTAGCCATCATGTCGCACGCTATCACCTTCACTGAGGTTTTGTCCACTAAATTCAAAGTGTTCGAAGGCTGGTGTTTAAACTCAAACACAATGGTGAATCCAAGCTCATTGCATCCGTAACTCCAAGATTGGATCCCCACCATCCACTAGCATGTCTGGCTACTGTCAAATGATATCCACCATGCTAAATGTCCCAAAAGCTATATTAAACCATGCTACCTTAGCTAATACCAAGCATCCAAGCATACAAGCCAAAGCCAAGCGTACAAATCAATACCAAGCATAGAAGCCAAAATCAAGCGTACACACCAATGCCAAGCATCCAAGCCAAATACCAAGCATACATGCTGACATCAAGCATACATGCCAATACCAAGCATCCAAGCACACAAGCCGAAGCCAAGCATACAAGTCAATACCAAGCATACAAGCTAACATCAAGCGTACACGCCAATGCCAAGCACCCAAGCCAAATACCAAGCATACATGTCAACATTAAGCATACATGCAAATACCAAGTCAATGCAACTCTTGCAAACCGCAATCATGCAAAATCAAGCCTATCTAGTCACTTAAGCAAATAAATCATGCAAGCCAAGTTATTTTGAGCTAATCCACTAAGCATTTTCTTCTATGTCATGCCACAAAATAAGTCAACTCTTGGTAATCCTAGTGAGTGACCTCCAAAATTACAGTGTCTAGGAAAGTTCTTCAAGGAAACACCCTCGGTGTTTAAGAAGGATTAAGTTTTAAGCAGGACCATCATGACCCCTCTAACCTTCCCGGAAAAAACCTGGCTGTAATTTCAAAGACACTTAACTAGTCATCCTTGAGTTGTTCCTAAACTTATGCCATGCCATGCGATTGCCATTTATTTTGGGCTGGAAATTGATTATTTGGACCATTTCAATACACATTCATGACCCCAATAATCAAGGGGGCTAATGTTGAGGCCCAAAAAATCCACGGTTTGGCTCGAATAAATCCCCGGCCCAATACGACACCTTATTAAGAAAAGACCTAATTTGGAGCACATGAAAGTCCTCCATGCACTAGTCACAGTCCATGTGCCATGCCAAATAAATAATCCGTCATGCTAGGAATTGAGATAAAGATTATAAAATACACTGGCAAGCACCCAAGCCAAATACCAAGCATACATGCTGACATCAAGCATACATGCCAATACCAAGCATCCAAGCACACAAGCCGAAGCCAAGCATACAAGTCAATACCAAGCATACAAGCTAACATCAAGCGTACACGCCAATGCCAAGCACCCAAGCCAAATACCAAGCATACATGCTGACATCAAGCATACATGCCAATACCAAGCATCCAAGCACACAAGCCGAAGCCAAGCATACAAGTCAATACCAAGCATACAAGCTAACATCAAGCGTACACGCCAATGCCAAGCACCCAAGCCAAATACCAAGCATACATGCTGACATCAAGCATACATGCCAATACCAAGCATCCAAGCACACAAGCCGAAGCCAAGCATACAAGTCAATACCAAGCATACAAGCTAACATCAAGCGTACACGCCAATGCCAAGCACCCAAGCCAAATACCAAGCATACATGCTGACATCAAGCATACATGCCAATACCAAGCATCCAAGCACACAAGCCGAAGCCAAGCATACAAGTCAATACCAAGCATACAAGCTAACATCAAGCGTACACGCCAATGCCAAGCACCCAAGCCAAATACCAAGCATACATGCTGACATCAAGCATACATGCCAATACCAAGCATCCAAGCACACAAGCCGAAGCCAAGCATACAAGTCAATACCAAGCATACAAGCTAACATCAAGCGTACACGCCAATGCCAAGCACCCAAGCCAAATACCAAGCATACATGCTGACATCAAGCATACATGCCAATACCAAGCATCCAAGCACACAAGCCGAAGCCAAGCATACAAGTCAATACCAAGCATACAAGCTAACATCAAGCGTACACGCCAATGCCAAGCACCCAAGCCAAATACCAAGCATACATGCTGACATCAAGCATACATGCCAATACCAAGCATCCAAGCACACAAGCCGAAGCCAAGCATACAAGTCAATACCAAGCATACAAGCTAACATCAAGCGTACACGCCAATGCCAAGCACCCAAGCCAAATACCAAGCATACATGTCAACATTAAGCATACATGCAAATACCAAGTCAATGCAACTCTTGCAAACCGCAATCATGCAAAATCAAGCCTATCTAGTCACTTAAGCAAATAAATCATGCAAGCCAAGTTATTTTGAGCTAATCCACTAAGCATTTTCTTCTATGTCATGCCACAAAATAAGTCAACTCTTGGTAATCCTAGTGAGTGACCTCCAAAATTACAGTGTCTAGGAAAGTTCTTCAAGGAAACACCCTCGGTGTTTAAGAAGGATTAAGTTTTAAGCAGGACCATCATGACCCCTCTAACCTTCCCGGAAAAAACCTGGCTGTAATTTCAAAGACACTTAACTAGTCATCCTTGAGTTGTTCCTAAACTTATGCCATGCCATGCGATTGCCATTTATTTTGGGCTGGAAATTGATTATTTGGACCATTTCAATACACATTCATGACCCCAATAATCAAGGGGGCTAATGTTGAGGCCCAAAAAATCCACGGTTTGGCTCGAATAAATCCCCGGCCCAATACGACACCTTATTAAGAAAAGACCTAATTTGGAGCACATGAAAGTCCTCCATGCACTAGTCACAGTCCATGTGCCATGCCAAATAAATAATCCGTCATGCTAGGAATTGAGATAAAGATTATAAAATACACTGGCTTTACAAGCCCATGCTAATTAAGCATCGTGTCCCTCTTCAAGGACCATAAAATTAAAGCACGCCGAACGGATAAAGACACAGCCATGCAGAGTTCTTCTTACATTTTGATTTCGTGGTGGTTTCACCCCTACATCCTCGTCCATACCATCTTCATCGCGGAAATGTCCAAGTCATAAACAAACCTCTGCTCTTGATTTCCTTGCAAAGACACTAGATTGGGTTTGGTTTTGTGATGATTGAAACCACGATGACAATCCCCACAGATTGAACGTTTGTTTGAGATGCTTGAAGGTATCGTAGAGACCCACTGGTCTTGCTTGCTGTTTGGGATGCTTAAAGGCATCGTGAAGAGACAAGCAGATGCATCTTTGATTGCTTCTGTCTTTTTTTTCTCCAGCCTTTAGTCTCTTCTTCTTTGCCTTTGTGGCCTTCCAAACTTTTATTTTTCTTTGAAGCCTCCTCCTTTGCTTTTGACTTCATGGTGGTTTCTCCCCCACATCATCGGCTATTATGCTCAAGGCATCTGTGACAGAAATCTCACTGTCTTGCTGCATTTAAGAACAACGAACGAAGAACTTCGTGCAAGGAGGAATATTTCAATCCCATTCAAATACAAGTTTATCGCCGGCATTTTATTTTACTTTATTTTAAACGGGTAGCCACCCCCCTTTTTTTATTTTGTTAAAAATTCACGCTCAACATTCAAAAAAGAATTAAGTTGGATTAAATCAATTAAATTGGAGTTCACTTATATACCATCTTTTCATTTGTAACTAAGAAATTATTAATATGGTTCAGTATATAGTAAAATAGATCAATCATCATGTGGTTCACATGGCCGCTGTTTGAAACAACTCAAGAGTAGAAAATGAATGAAAATTGTTTCCACCCAACACATGACTGTAACAACTAGAAACAACAACGAAGATCCAACTAAGGGTACGCAATACCTTTCAAATTCTGAGTGCCATGGCTATTGGCCTAACATGTCTTCTAAAACAATTATCCAAAGCATGTCTTATATTCTTCTTCTTTCGATTAATGTAGTCATTAACATTATCTTTACTGCTCTGATGTTCTTCCTAGTTGTTAATCTAGATAACTAGCAGTCCTTACTTGATTATAGGCTCTATTATTGTTTATACCAAAATGAATAGCTTATAAGGACTAGACACGTGGGCAAAACTGAGCTCGACTATGGTAGCCTTCGGCACCTTGCCTACCGATCCTGTGATTGGGGCAACCCCCTTCTCCACGACACGTGGCGTGCCCACAATCGACGTCCATAGTCCCACATTGAAATTCTAAACAATATGCACACCTCCCAAAGCCTAGAACTTATGGCATATAGCCTATTGATCTATAAGTCTAAGTATACTAAATTCGTACTTATTGAAGCATGGGAGAGTCTTCGGCCGGTATCACACCGGTGCCTAATGGCTTTACCGAGTGATTGTAACCTTGCAGATCATATGCTCTTTCGAGGCCCAGAGCATACCGAAGGTGAGTGTCAACAGTTTGGCGCCGTCAGTGGGAAACGATCAAAATCGACCTATTTTCTCCAGAACACATGGGGACCACTTCAGTACCAACGTTCTTGTCGGAAGACGGCTTACCGTTCGGTAGGCAAAGTGGAGCAAGCCCCGCGCTGCCCCCTTGTACTCCTGTCAGTAATTCACTCATGATTCAAACCACCGCCAAAGTAAAGCTTCTGAACCAAATCACTTCTCTTCGGCAGGACATGGCTAAACTCCAAGAACAAAACAACCTCCTCTCATCCAAAGTGGACGAAACCCAACAGTTGCTCAATCAATAGCATACGTAGAATATCTAAACCACCCAATCCTCCCAGAGCTTACAGACTCCTAGTCGCCAGAAGAAAGGCAAGAAGGGGGCAAAGGCAACGCTTGCACCCTCCAAGCAGTTTCTAATTTCGGCACCCAAAAATCAACCCCACCTACCGAAAAAGGTTTACACCGATTGCCGTCATCGGCTTAACGATAGGGATGTCGAAAGACAGAGATCTCCAATCATGATCAATGCTCAGTTAAGAAACTCACGGATGAGGGTTCTGGGAAGCAAATCACCCATTCGGAAGGTACGGGGTCTGGGGTCCACGGCGGAGTCAAACCACGAATATGTCCCTTCCAAGACCCAAGGGTCAACCTACCGTTTGGCAACGCCTACACGGTACTCTGAGGCTAGGCCGGTGAGCCCACAGAGACATTCGGAGGACTATGGTTCCGAAGAAATCCCTAGCCAAGATCCCATCATTCGACTTCTCTTTCAGAAAGTCCAGAAGATGGAAAACAATTGAGTTCGTTCTCAGGAACCGGACTGAGGGAAGCTTCTGCCAGGACCGTTCACCGAACGAATAAAGCGCTCACGGCAGGATAGAGACATACAATATCTACGTATACCGTTCTACACTGGGGTGGAAGAACCCTTAACACACCTCCACTCCTTCCAGTCAGCCGTGGGATGCAAAGTTCTCAGCGACGAAGGGCAGTGCCTGCTGTTCCCATCCTCCTTTACAGAAGCAGCCTTAAACTGGTTCTACCGATTGGAGCCAGAAACGGAGGATTCCATCGACGAACTGAAGCAGATTTTTTTCAACCACTTAATGATACAGACAGACTGTTTGTACTCTGCCGATGACTTGTACACGATTCGGCAAAGGGAGGACGAGCCCTGACGGGAATACGCCGCAAGTTTCAATCATGAATACTCAAGGTATCCGGAAACGGACGACAGGGCAGCCTACGGCGCCTTCAAGAGCGGCCTTCGATCCTCACACTTTTGGTACCTAGTGCACAGTAGCAACTGGCGCACCTACGACGAACTGATGAAGCAAACGGCAATCCACGCTAAGGCTGAATATTTCAACTCGAAATCCGAGCCTTCGGGTCGGGAAGAGGAACCCGCGTTGAAGAGTTATCAAGGGGAAGAATCTCTGTACACCCCCAGAAGAACTGACGAATCCTCAGCGAGGCACAAACAAAAAGGTGACCTTGACAATCTGCAAGGAAACTCAAAGAAAGGAAAAAGAAAATACGGTCGCAATGACTACCGGGCACCCTTACCGAATCCCGACCACGCTCAGGAAGTCTTCACTCTGCTAAATACCACTTATGAAGCTGTCATGATGAATGAGCACAAGATAATACCAAAGCCGAAAAGCCTAATCGGCAGGACAATCGGGATACTGACAAATTCTATCTGTACCACCAACACAGCAGCCATAATACGGAGGAATGCATAAGCCTGAGGAAAATCGTCGAACGATTGATTCAGGAGGGAACACTGGACCAGTACATTGCCAGACCACCGCAAGCGCCGATCCCGAATGTGAATCGACAGATAAATATGATCAGCACCATCAGCGGAGGGCCCACCCTTACAGGTACGAGTAACCGTTCAATGAAGCAATATGTACATGCCGCTCACTACCCTCAGATCTTTGGCATAGAAGTCAACCGGCACCATAAGGTTTTGAAGGTAGGGTAGGAGCCCATCACGTTTTTTGAAGAGGAAGAATAAGAGATCCTTTACCCCCATGATGAACCAATAATAATTCGAGCTGAAATCGCCCACTACGATGTAGGGCGGGTACTGATCGACACTGGAAGTTGGTAAATGTAATTTTTGTCGATGCTTTCAGAGGAATGGGAATCGCAGATAGCCAGGTCAATCTGCAGATAACACCCCTACTTAGTTTCTCTAGGGACCTAGTCTAGCTAATCGGCAGTATCAGTCTGCCCATCGCCTTCAGCGTTGCCCCTCGAAAAATGATGCTATATGACCAATTTCTCATTGTCGATTGCCCAACGGCATATAAGTCATAGTAGGATGAACGACACTCATTGGAATCAAGGCACACCTCTCCCCCCATATGTTGCTGATGAAGTTCCCGACTTGCAATGGCACAGGCACTATTCGAGGAGACCGACTCAGCGCACGGACGTGCTATGCAATAGCCTTGAAATTGGTAGTTTTCAAATCTCCAAGGGAAGCCATGTCTGTCCAGGGGATGAAACACCAATGCCGCAAGCGCAACCTGCCGAAGAATTGGAAACGGTCATACTGAATGCAGAGCAACCCGATCGGTGTGTCAAGATCGGCACCACACTCAACCTCCACCTCCAAACGCAGTTCATTGAGTTATTATGGCATCACGCGGAGGTGTTCATTGATCTGTTCACACTTCATAGGGAGAGTGAGGACACAACAAACAACAATATATTAAACTGAAACATTAAAAGCGTAAATTTGTTCTCATGATATATACTCATTCAATTCCTTTACAGTCATGCTTCCGTATTATCCATCATGTCCTCCTCTCCCAAAAATTAACCAAGAAACGAACCACCTCCTGACATTTATTAAACAAACTTATTACTCTTTAATTTCCTCTTCTTATTCCCAAACCATTAACCTTAAAAATCCATCCTATATGCATGCAAGAAACCGACTTACAAACATTAATTAATTCAACATTAACATTCATTGAATTGGGGATAGATTACATCATGCACTTTCTTTGGGATTTTTGAAGCTCCAATTAAAGAAAGATAAATATTATTCAACATTGATATTCTCTGTAACTACCAAAATCAGAAATTTTTTTTTTTTTGTAGTGTCGCTATCTGGACTGCCTTTACTGGACACCTTGCTGGGAACCTCTATAATATAGGTGAGATAGTCAACAAGGTCATTAGTATTTGTGAAACACACAGTGAGATAGTCAACAAGGTCATTAGTATTTGTGAAACATACAACATTATTCACAGTTTTGTTTTAAAATATAATCACCCTATAAGTTCTAGTCCTCCTTTACTTTCACCTCTTATTTAAACTGTTCAAACGAGTATTTAAGAAAGCAATAATAAAAAATCCGATATGCAAGGACCTGATTTTGTAAGCACCAAAATAACATGAATACGGGCTGAAGCTTGATAACTGACATTCTAACATTTTCAAGGGAGAGGGAAATAAATTGCTAATGTATTTACAAGGGATAGAATCATATATAGATAGCTTCGGGGGAATGTTATAAGTGTCATCCTCAAAATTCACTTAAAAAGTGGAATCTTTTGTGACACAATGCATTGCAAATTTCATGAAAACTTCAATGGAATCATGATTTTTCAAGGGTCTTTTTGTTGGCGTGACTTGTGGATATTGACTTACTTTCCTTACACACCAAGAATTCCTATTATAATTGTAATTGATTTACTTTAATTCCTAATTTCCTACTGTAAATAGATTTAGGAATTTATTATTGACTTGCCCCATTCAGGTTTCGTTGTATTATAAATATGACCTCCTACAAGGAGAAGAATACACAGAAAATTCCCACAAACAAATATTCTCTCATAGTTTTCATATTTTAGCATGGTATCAGAGCGGCGATCTTGGAATTGCTAACTCTAGTTTCACACCCCCGCCACCGCTATGGGGGTTGTTGATTTTTTCATCCCTCATGAAGGTAGCACCACCGACTCCTTATCTCCTTCTCAACTAACCATAGTCGAGTTGAGTGCCCAGATGGCTCAGCTCCTACAGATGCAGACTTTGGCCCCGAATCTGATCCTGAATCAGGATCCTCTTTTGACGACCTCGACCTCGGCCCCGACTATGACGACGACGACGACCCCGACTCCGACTCCAACTCCGACAACGACCTCGACCCCCACTCCGATGATGACTCCGACCCCAACCCCGAATTTATCTTTGATTCAGACCCTGATCCCGACTTCGACTCCGACTCCGACCCTGACTCAAGCTCAGATCCCGAACCGAATTCCTACTAAACCTGTATCCTATACATCTTCCGCTGCACAGATTATGACTTCTCGACTAACGACCCCGACACATGGACCAAATTGCGAATATTGTGGTGATCCGAGACATACTCGTGAGACTTGTTTTAAATTGCATGGCTATCCCGATTGGTGGGCTACTCTTCAAGATCGAGAACAACGTAATACGACCAGTAATGGTACTGGTTATGGATTCCATACTTCCGCTAAGATTGATTCCAGGGGCTGGATAATTGATTCCGGGGCAACTGATCATATGACGTTTGATCCTGATGATTTTCTTCATACTACACAACCTCGACGAACTTGTATTGCAAATGCCAATGGAGTTACTTATCCTATAATAGGGGTTGGCACTGTTGAACACTCATCCTCTCTCTCACTGTATAATACTTTACTTGTTCCATCTTTATCCAATAAATTGTTGTCAGTTAGTCAGCTTACTGAACAATTGAATTGTTGTGTACTCATTTACCCAAGTTTTTGTTTACTTCAGGATATTCACACTAAGGAGATTCTTGGTCGTGATACTAAGAGAAGGGGGCTATATTATGTAGATGACTTCAGTCCCGGCACGGCTAACAATGTGATGCATCACTTTGATAGCAAACAACAACAAATCTGGTTGTGGCACCATCGATTGAGACATCCATCTTTTAGTTATATGAAGCATCTTATACCAGATTTATTCTCAGGTTTCAAGGACTCCGACTTCACATGTGATACTTGTATTTTCGCCAAGAGTCACCGTGTGCCCTACCCGTTGAGTACGAACAAGTGTACTACTCCATTTACATTAATTCACTCTGATGTCTAGGGACCTTCACCTATCACTGCTCCTTCTGGTGTTCGATGGTTTGTCACATTCATAGATGATTGTACACAGATGACATGGCTTTATTTGCGAAAAAATAAAAATGAAGTGTTTTCCTGTTTTCAGTCATTCCACAAACAGATGAAGACTCAGTTTAATGCTCAAATTCAGATTCTTCGCTCAGACAATGGTGGAGAATTTGTCAATCTTGACTTTCAGACTTACTTCCAACAACATGGAATTATCCATGAGACGACTTGTCCTCAGACACCGCAACAAAATGTTGTTGCTGAACGAAAGAATTGACATCTTCTTGAAACCACCCGAGCACTTCTGATTGGCCCTCATGTTCCTCGCCATCACTGGGATGATTCTATTGTCACCGCAGTTCACCTGATCAACCACATGCCTTCTGGTGTATTGACCTTTAAAACTCCCTTACAGGTGCTTGCGCAATACAAACCTCTGCCCTCTGTTTTGGTACTCACACCCTGAATATTTGGATATGTGACTTTCGTTCATCTCCACAAAAATCAACTTAGCAAACTTGATCCCTGTGCACTTCATTGTGTTTTTGTGGGTTATGCCACTCATCAGAAAAGATACCGCTGTTATCACCCTCATACCCGACGTACCTATGTCACTTTGGATGCAACCTTTCTGGAATCTTAGTTGTTCTACCATAACCCATCATCCAATTCTACGTTTCAGGGGGAGATACGAAGTGAAGAGCAGAATTGGAGCAACTTAGAAAACGAAGAAATTCTCCTATGTACAGAAATAATCGATCGTCCCGAGTCTGGAGCACGAGATTACTCTCTGCCGACAAGCGATCAATCACCCATTCATAGCGATCAATTGCCTGACCCACCTGATCCATGCAAAAACATTTTTGATCTGAGTCTCAGACCTACAAACAATACAGAACAACAAGATGAAGACCCCCTCTCTAACTCAACAATACCAACAGACCAATCTCCTGAGAATATCCTCAAGTCTATTTAGAGGATAAAACTATTGGATATCAATTACCTTTCAGGAAAAATCGTGGAAAGCTACCAAACCGTTATTCACCTGATATTGGCAAGACATCTAAGTATCCAATTGCAAATCATGTTTCCATTGAGAAGCTGTCAGAACCACTCAAGGATTTTGTGCATCAGTTGTCTGCTATCCATATTCCAACCAAGGTCTCTGAAGCATTGAAAGATCCTAAGTGGGTCCAAGCTATAAAAGAGGAGATGAAAGCTCTTGAGAAAAATCAGACTTGGACATTGGAGACTATACTACGAGGAAAAAAGACTATCGGATGTGGATGGGTGTTTACTATAAAACACAATGCAGATGGATCTATCGAGCGATACAAGGCAAGACTTGTGGCAAAAGGGTACACACAGACCTATGGTATAGACTATGAAGAAACCTTTGCTCCAGTTGCAAAGTTAAACACCGTCAGAGTCTTATTGTCCCTTGCAGCTAATTTGGATTGGCCACTACCACCGTTTGATGTAAAGAATGCTTTTCTACATGGCGAACTCACGGAGAAGGTGTACATGGACATTCCTCCTGGATATAATACGAAAAGCATTGTATGGATTGAAACAGTCACCACGTGCATGGTTTGGACGGTTCACCATGGCAATGAAGAACAATGGTTTCAAACAGTGCAACTTAGATCATACTCTGTTCTTGAAACATCGGAAAGGGAAGGTAACAACATTAATAATCTATGTTGATGATATGATTATTACTGGGAATGATAAACAGGAAATATCACACCTACAAGACTATTTGGCTATTGAGTTTGAGATGAAGGGTCTAGGTGGACTCAAGTATTTCTTGGGAATTGAGGTGGCTCGATCACAGCAAGGTATATTTCTCTCTCAAAGGAAATATGTCTTGGACTGGTTGATAGACACAGGAATGCTAGATTGCAAACTTGCGGACACTCCTATTGTTCAGAATCATCATCTTGGAGAATATCCGGATCAAGTTCCAACTAATAAAGAAAGATACCAAAGATTAGTGGAAAGATTGATCTATTTGTCACATACTCGACCAGACATTGCTGATGCGGTAAGCGTTGTCAGTCAATTTATGCACTCCAAGTGAAGACCACATGAATGCAGTTCTTCGGATACTTAGATATTTGAAGTCTGCATGATGAGTCGATTTTATATTATATATTTAACCCCATTCTTAGTATATAGGAAATTTACTACCTGCGCAAACAGGGTTAAAATCACTGAAAATACTTGCAAGAATACAAGGTAATTGTAGTATAAATGCTTATGCAAGGTCGTTGTCCCCAAAGATTGTTTGACTAATCTGTAATTAAACTAACTCTTAATTAATAACTAAAATAGATTTT
>NC_024128.1:19082478-19106901 GCF_000346735.1 Prunus mume
TGATGGTTATTCAGATGCAGATTGGGCAGGTAATGTAACAGGTAGAAAATCCACATAGGATTACTTCACATTCATGGGAGGTAATTTGGTGACATAGAGGAGCAAGAAACATAATGTAGTAGCTTTATCCAGTGCAGAAGTCGAGTTCAAGGGCATGACTAAAGGGATTTGTGAACTTCTTTGGTTAAGAAAGTTGCTTACTGAACTTGGGTATAAACCTACATCCACAATGAATCTCTTTTGTGACAACAAAGCTGCTATAGCCATTGCACAGAATCCAGTTCAGCATGATCGTACTAAACATGTTGAGGTGGATCGACACTTCATCAAACAGAAGCTTGAGGCTAAAGTATTTCAGTTTCCTTTTATGAAATCCGAGGATCAATTGGCAGATATTTTGACAGAGGTGATTTCCAGTAAAGCATTCCACAATTCACTAGATCAGTTGGGCATTGGCAACATCTATCCACCAACGTGAAGGGGAGTATTGGCATGACTTGTGGATATTGACTTACTTTCCTTACACACCAAGAATTCATATTATAATTGTAATTGATTTACTTTAATTCCTAATTTCCTACTGTAAATAGATTTAGGAATTTATTATTTACTTGCCCATTCAGGTTTAGTTGCATTATAAATATGACCTCCTACAAGGAGAAGAATACACAAAAAATTCTCACGAACAAATATTCTCTCATACTTTTCATATTTTAGCACTTTTGGCTTTCGTAATAGGAGGTTGGACTGGTCTTGAACTTCCATTTTAGGTGAAGTTTGTTTTATATTAGGGAAAGTTTTCAGGATTTTAGGGAGAGTTGTACGAATTATTGGGAGAGTTTTTTGGATTTCCAGAAGAGAATTGCCAGTGAAAGGTGTTTTCTCAACTTTATTGGGACCCTGAAGAAAAATAACAAAGAAATATTAAATATACATCTATAAGTATACACGAACACAACATTCTTTAATAATGAATCATGAATACATTTTTAAGAGTCTTCTCATTCTTTAGTAATGGTACATTTTCAATATCAACTTTTCCTCTCTCCCCCTAAACATATAAAATGAAACAATGTAAATATTTGTGCCTAAAATATACCAAATTCCTTATATTAATTAATTCACTACTTGTTGTACCTCCAATATCAGCCCCATGGAAACTCCATATCTTATAACTTTGATCAACACCTCTTATAAACATATGGTCTCTTATCCCGTTAGAAGTCTCAAACATCAAATTTCTACATATTAGGCATGGAAATTTCATAAGTTTGGGATTACTTGCATTAACTTACAGCAAACGCAATAAATTGCTCAACACCATCTTCACATATCTTCATATTCTATTGACATTCAATCTTTTGACATCCAAGTTTTATTCATTTCAAACTAAAAAAAACCTTCTGTAACATCCTACATCAACCAACGGAGAGGGGGTAATGTGCCTTATATGTACATGCCCACCTCCATCTAGCACGAGGCCTTTTGGGAGCTCACTGGCTTCGAAGTCAGAGGAACTCCGAAATTAAGCGAGTTTGGGCTAGAGTAATCCCAAGATGGGTGACCTACTAGGAAGTTGTTCGTGAGTTCCAAGAAACAAAACCGTGAGGGCAGAGAGGAGGGCCCAAAGATGACAATATCGTGCTACGACGGAGTTGATCCTGGGATGTGACAATTCTGCCGTGTGGTGCGAGTGTGCCGACGAGGACGTCGGGCCCCTAAGGGGGGTGGATTGTAACATCCCATATCGACCAACGGAGAGGGGGTGATGTGCCTTATATATACATGCCCACCTCCATCTAGCATGAGGCCTTTTGGGAGCTCACTGGCTTCGGAGTCATGGAAACTCCGAAGTTAAGCTAGTTGGGGCTAGAGCAATCCCAGGATGGGTGACCCGCCGGGAAGTTGCTCGTGGGTTTGATCCTTTGTTGTCGAACCTAAATTAAGCATTAGAAATCCATTAAACATATAAGAATGTTTTAAACAACCAAGCATGTATCTAATCCCTGTTGTCAAATGTCCATACACACTCTTCCTATTCATAGTTCAATTTGAATTAAGGCATATGGTGTATACTCTTAATTCCAACCAAGATAGCTAACATACAAGTTTTAATGGTGATCAATCATTCAAACAAGCATATTTACTTATAAGCATAATGAATAAGAACAAGAACCGTAATTGAAACTTGGAAACTAATCAAACTTGAAAACTTAAAATAAGAAATTACATAATTAAAAATAAAATACAACTAAGAAAAATATAAAGGAAAATTTAGCAAAAGGGTTTTGGTACAACAATTGAGAACTTAAAAGAAAAACTAAGAGAATTTGAGGGAGAAAGGAGAGGAGCTTTAGAGAGATGTTTGAGAGCTCAACTCCCCCCCCCCACAACCCCCCCTTGCGTGTGTTTGTAAGCGTGGAGAACTTCACTATTTATAGGCTTAAGGGAAATAAAAATCTGATTTGAGTATTGCCTCTACCTACAACATCTACTTCACCAACTTTACCTAACTTCCCCACCAAAAACAATTAGCTCATGCATGACACTGCACTGCAGTCTGTTTGTAGGCCGATTTTGGGCTCATTTCTCTTCTTAATAAATTCTAGAAAACCCGGCCCGGCCCAGCCTAATCCCATTAAATTTGGGTTGAGCTAGTCCGCCCCGGCCCATTGATGAGCCCTACTGCTAAGTAGTTGACGCTTTTAAAAAAGCGTCAAAGTTTCGTAAAATAATTTATGATTTTCAAAAAAGCGTCAACTCTTGAGTGTCAACTAAGGCCTATTTTATTGCAGTCATTTCAAGTCTCTATATTTAGCACCAGTGCATTTATACACATTTAGAAAAGGCATGACAATAGTCAATATAACAATTTTCTCTGAATTTCAAAAAGTGTGTTCTTGATAAGTTGAGAAACAAGTGTAGTCTTGAGTTGTAAATATCAATTAAGATATTTATTACTTGCAAGGTACTTATAGATCAAGTGGTAAAAAGCATTTAGCCCCCGCACCCAAGGTCATAGGTTTGATTCTCTATTCCTCCAATATCGCTTGTATTAAAAAATATGTATAGAAAAAGATATATGTTGTACAAAGAGGGGCAAAGATTCTAAGGACTCCTAACCTTTAGGTAATCTTGGCCAAATTTTGAAAAGTAGGCACTAGTATGTGATTGATCCCAAACTCCTGGGGTTCAAACTGTAACTAACTTACCAATTATATTATACCTTTGGGTTCAGCATGTGCACTCGTTTTCCTATTTAAGGATGTGAGAATAAGCTTGTCATCACAATCAATATTCATCAATATCTCATAAGTAGATCAGGAGTAGTCGTCTGGGATATGATGGCTTGTGAAAAGAGCAAGATACTCATAATCGGAGCCACAGGTTACCTTGGCAAATACATGTTGAAGGCAAGCGTCTCTTTGGGACATCCAACCTATGCCTATGTGCGACCAATATCAAACCCAAAACCGATTCTTCCAAGGTTCTTCTGCACAAAGAATTTGAAGCCATGGGAGCTACCATCGTCCAAGTAAATTAAAATTCCTTCATTTCTTAGCCAAACTGCAGTCAAATATATATATATATATATATATGTATTTATGCTGCAAATTCCTCATAGTTCATCAAGATATGAAATCTTCATGATGTAACAGGGTGAACTGGATGATCATGGAAAGCTAGTCAAAGCAGTCGAGCAAGTTGACGTTGTAATATCCACGGTGGCTGTCCCTCAACATCTTGAACAGCTGAAACTAATCAAAGCCATTAAAGATGCTGGAAATATAAAGGTCAATCTTCCCTTCTTGGTTTTTACTGAGAACTTCTCGAACACCTGATAAGCCTATAATTTATATATATTTTATGCCTCATTTACTTATTTATTTGTTAATTTCCTTGGGTTAAATTGGTTGTTTTAATTGGTTTTGTGAGATTTGTAAAGGAACTATGGAAATATGAGAAAGTGTGCTAAAAAGGGTAAGAAGATGAATTATAAAGGTCAATCTTCCCTTCTTGGTTTTTACTGAGAACTTCTCGAACACCTAGAAGGAATCCTACTTTTATAATAATTGTAATTATACCTTAGATAGGTAGAATTTGTAGGAGTCTTATACATAAGGAGTTTTAGTCATTGTTCAAACTCTCCATGATCCATCATCCTACATATTCATATTCATAGCCGAAATATCCAAAGGAGAATACAGAAAAAGCTAGCTCAACCTTGGCATTCTACTTGGAGAATTCGGTGCCTACCATGTCTTCATCAACCATCATGATTCTCAATAAGTCCTTCAAGAACAAATTTCTTTTACTAGGGTTACGATGTAGCCTAGCTATGAATACTCAAATTCTTTGATATTGTTAATTTTATTTATCTATACATGTTGAGTGCTTGTTACCGTTCTTAATGCTTTCAATTAATTGGCCATTAATTGCATGATTCGGAGAATTAGGTTGAGACCGGAAGGAGATTCCTAGTAAATAGCTTCTTGTAACATGAGTACCGTAAATTACATAGCCGACTCAGAAGATTAGGTTATGGGTGTAATCTTCAATGTTTTCCACAAATCTTAATGGGTTCTTAGCTAACTAAATCCATAACTAGGAATAGAGTGGGTTGATGGTAAGGAATACAACTAATATAACTCGGAAGAGAGTATTGGTGAGGAAAGGGAAAACGATTATCAACATGTTAGGTAATTATAATTAACAAGCTATAAGGATTTGGGTGGGATTAGCTAGGTGAAATCGGTGTCCTAGTGCTTTATCATTTTGGTTTCATCTTTTACATTATTTACTTGATCTCAATTTATTTTTCTTGTTTAATTAGATTTTAATCATCATAATTCTCTTTTCGTTTAATTCAAATATAATTAGAAATAAATCACTCTAGTATTTAATAGATTACCTTGATCCCTATTGGAACGATACTCTACTTACTACTATATTAATTTGAGCGATATTGTTCACTTGCAATTAATCACATCAAATTTTGGCGCTGCTGCCAGGGATCGACTTATTCTGTTATATTAGTATGCTTTATTTTCTAGTTATACCTTGAATCTTAATTAGTTAATCTTTTTTATATTTCAGGTACTTCTTGAGTTCAATTTGAATTCTTAAAATAAATAAATAGAACCACAAAGCAAAGCAAAAAACCGTGAAGCTTCAGACCACAAACCAACCAAAAGGAAACAATAGAAAACACCAGTCACAAACAGCCAGCTATTAAGAAAGAGAAAGAAAAACAAAACAAAACAAGGAGCTTTTTCACACAGCCATCAGGAATTCAATTCCCACTTCAATTCAACTTCCTTTTTCCTGTAAAAATTAAAACTTTCCAATTTCCTTTGGGTTTTACAATTAAAGTTTTTTTTTTTTTCCTAATTGCATTTGGGTTTTGTTTCCTTCTTTAATTCTATTATTCTCTCCTTATTTAAACAATCCTTTGTCCTTGTTTGCAGGTAAAACAATTTCGTTTCTGAGCATATGGTGAATCACCGATACCCGCTCTTCAACTAGCCAACTAGTTGAATTAGAACCTGAGATTGGACAAAAGCTTCGAGAAATTCGTAGGAGTCAAAAACAAGACAGAGAAAAGAAGAATCAACAAGGAGAAGAAGAGATGGCCCTTGTACAGAATGAAACAATGGGAGACCTTGATATCCCGACAATTCCGATGTCACCTTCAAGCATCGTTCTCCCTACAGCTGCCAGGAATTATGAATTGAAAAATATCCACTTTAATATGATGCCTTCTTTTCATGGATTAAGTTCTGAAGATCCTTTAGCTCATATTAGAGATATTTTTAACATGGTTTCTAACATGGCTTTGACAGAGGGAGTCACCGAAGAACATCTCAGGATGAAAGTCTTTCCCTACACACTGAAAGATAAAGCTAAGATGTGGCTAAACTCCTTAAGGCCTGGATTATTGACTAGCTGGACCGAGGTTCAAAACAAGTTCTTGGAGAAATTCATTTCAACTCATAAAACTGATGCACTGAGGGATAAAATCATGCAATTCAGTCAACAGACCGATGAGTCATTTTCAGAAGCTTGGGAACGGTTCAATAATTTTTTAATACAGTGTCCTCACCATGGTTTGCCTACTCTAGTTCTCATGCGTATTTTTTATAAGGCACTAACCGTTTCGAGTAAGGTTGCAGTGAATAACTATGTAGGTGGATCTATTAAGAATAATACGCCAACTGAATGTCAAACTTTGTTTGATACACTAGCAATTGAAACACAGCATTCTGATACAAGAAGTAAACGTGCTGGAATTTATGAAATTGGTAGTTCTAATGCTTTTGCTTCTAAAGAGTAGGTTGATGCTATAACTAGTAAATTGGACGCCTTGCTTGCTATGAATGGGAGAGCATCAACACAAGAGATTTGCTCCATTTGTGCTGTTCCTGGTCATGCCACCATATCTTGTCCTCATAGGGTTGATTTTCCAGAATTTTTGCAAGAACAAGCCAACATGGTGAATACCTATAGACGTCCCGACAATGATCCATTCTCCAACACATATAATCCGGGATGGCAAAGGCACCCCAATTTTTCATGGAGCAATACTCAGAACGTACAACAACCACCACTGGGTTTTCTACCTCAAGAGAAGAAAATAAATTTGGAAGATGCTCTTACTCAGTTAACTATGTCTACCACCCAATTTATGACTGAAACCAAAACCCAACTTCAGAATCAGAGCGCTTCTATTCGGAACTTGGAGGTGCAAGTAGGCCAACTAGCTACTATATTGAGTGAAAGAAGCTAAGGAGTATTGCCAAGCCAACCCGAGATTAATCCGAAGATTCAAGAACATGTGAAGGACCCATTAAAACCGCTGTAGATTTGGACATAGAAAAGCACCATCAGCAGTTGAGAGATACGAAAAAAGCTGAAGAAAATAGCCTACCCGCCGCTGTGAGCTCCACCGGAAATTCAGCAAAAACTGAGCAACCACCATCCAAAAATCTCACTCCAAAATCCTATGTTCCTCCAATTCCTTTTCCGCAACTCTTGAAGAAAAATAAGAAGGATGCACAGTTCTCCAAATTTCTTGAAATTTTTAGGAAATTGCAAATTACCATTCCATTTGGTGAAGCACTAGACCAAATGCCGAACTATGGAAAATTCATCAAGGACATCTTAAGCAAAAAGAGACGTTTGGAAGATACAGAGATGGTGGAATTGACGGAGGAGTGTAGCGCAGTAATACAAAGTCATCTACCACCTAAGCAAAAGGATCCAGGGAGGTTTTCTATTCCTTGCACCATTAGCACTATTTCTTTTCAAAGAGCATTGTGTGATCTAGGTTCTAGTATTAATTTAATGCCTTTGTCTGTAGCTAAAAGAATTGGTTTGGGGGAAATTAAGAAAACTAATATTTCTTTGCAGATGGCGGACAGATCACTTACATATCCTCACGGCATCCTTGAAGATGTACTAGTGAAGGTGGATAAATTCATATTCCCTGCTAATTTCATAGTTTTGGATATGGAAGAAGATGTCGACACTCCAATTATTTTAGGCCGCCCATTTCTCATTACGGGAAGAATGATAATTGACTTAGAAAAGGGTTCTTTGATCCTACGAGATGCCAATCAAGAGGTGGAATTCAAAGTTTTTGATGCAACCAAGTATCCCATTGATTCGGAGTATTGTTTCCGTTTAGAAGCAGTAGATCATGTTGTTCGACCACAATTCATAGCGGACTACCCAAAAGATCCACTAAAAGCAAGTTTGGTTCACGAGATAGAGGTAGGAGAAGAGCCACACGTGCTCGAAATGGTGAACTTAATGGACCCCAAGGCCCTCCCAAGCACCATTGTTGCACCAACCCTCACTTTGCAAAGATACTTGAAAGAAAATTGCAATCAACGAAAGGAGACCTTCGCTCTCCATGATCCCAGGTGATAATCATTCCAAAAGTCGGGCTGGGGACTATAAATTAAGCGCTTGTTGGGAGGCAACCCAACTAGGTACCTTCGTTCCTTTCTTTTCAATTTTCGTTTTATTTTTCATCCCTCTATGCCTTTACTACTCATTACATGCATTTACTTTAAACATTGAGGACAATGCTTAGTTTAGGTTTGGGGGTGTGGAATTTTGTTGTTTATGTTGTTATTTGAGTTTGAAGTCATAAAAAAAAAAATTTAAAATTTATAAATAAATAAATAAATAAAAAAAACAGATTTTATGTTCCAAAGAAAGGATTTTGTGTTTCAAAGAATATTTCTCGACTTTTTCTAGCCCCAAGATGATTGAAACATGTTGCAGATGTGTTATAGATGTTGTTTTGGTCATTATATGACTTTAAAACCCAGAAAATAGCAAAAGAGGTTATTATGTTCTTATTTTGGTCAAAATCAAAAATTTTGCCTACTTTCCTTTTTGATGTTTTTCCGGTAAATTTGAAGCCACCAACATGTTTAGAATGGTTATTATGATGATTTGAAACAGGTTTGGGGGTCTCAAGTGGTTTACATGACGTTTTAGGAAGGTTTGAAGCTAAAAAAGTGGCCTAAAACCCAAAAAAAAAGGCAGCTGCAATTTGCCCAGAAATATGAAGATTTTTCGTCACAAAAGGGTTTTTAGCGGCGGTGTTCATCAGATTTTTCGTCGCTAAAGGTCAATTTTTCAGAATTTTTTGATTTCATTCCAAATCAATTATGATCCATTCCATTCGCGATCAGAGGTTTCTAGGAGCTATTCCAGGTGTGTCCTCTTCCTTTTAATGAAATTTTCTTTATTCCTAAGCAATTGGGGCTCATAAATTCACTCATATTTGGTTGCAAAATCACAAAATTCCTTTAACTTTTGAAAATAAAAATAAAAATTTGTTAAAGCTTATACTTTCTCTTACTAATAGTGATGTATATGTAATGTTTTATCATATTTCTTTAACTAAAGTGTTGCCATGAACGTTTATGCATCATAATTATAGCACTTCACATAGCCATGCTTCAAGTATTTTGATAGACAAGGTAGCTATACTTGGATGATTGTGGAGAAATAGTGGAGACTACCATTGTGAGATACTTGAGCCAAATTGCCATTCATTGAGAGAGTATTGGGAACTATTCTTATTCATTATTTTCGTTCTTTCTTATTTAGATTGATCTCAATTAGGCTTTTGAATTAAATACTAAGAACTAATTTCTCGTTTGTATGAATAATCTTATGCTTTCACTTTTGAGTGGATGGACCTTGAGAGATGATGTTAGGCTATGCATGTTCTAACCACTAAATAAAGCCTCATGTCCTACCCATTGTGTGTGCCATCAACCCTTTGAAGCCAAACACTTAGCCTTTTCTTTCATCACCCACAATATTTCCTTACCCTTTTCACCCTATTTTTAGCCATACCCTATAACTTGGGATATGCCATGGCACATGAAGACAAGGATGAAGGTTAAGCTCTGCATCAACAAAAGAGGTGGCATGTACTGAGGAAATATGTGCTCAAAGTTCAAGAAAAAGAAAAGAAAAAGGAAAAAAGAAGATATATATGAAAAAAAATATATATATATATGAAAAAAAAGAGGAAAAGAACAAGAAAAAAAGTGAAGCATATCAAAAATTCTGGACGCCTTTGTGAAGTAAATTTGAAGAGCCAAGCCTTATAACATGATAAATGCCTTGGTATGTCTCAAGTTCTAGTATTTCCTTCCCTTTCTTTCATAACCCATAACCTAGCCCTTCATTACAACCATAGTAAAGACCTAACGGATCTTTGTGGACTTCTTACTCAGAAGTGGAGGTATGTACTTCATCTATGGTTTTTAGTATTTGATTTCCTTTCCATGAGATCTATTTTCAGAAATTGCCTTTTATTCATTTTGGATGCATATGTGTCTTACATTTTGATTTCTTTACCTAACTTCATTCACATATGCTGGGTAAGAGTGCAACCCTAGGTTCTGTGAGAAAATTGAGAGTTATCCAGTGAGGTCTAGAGTCGAGGCAAACTTGTACACACACCGAGTGTGGTTATCTTTAAGTTCGAGTGCTTGGAGTATTGGCTTTACACTTTACACTACGGTGCATTTTATTTGTAGTGGCATAACTTTAGTTTTTGAATTGTGATTGACATTCATTGGTTATTATTAGTTTGTTGGAAGTATTGCTTTAACGAATTTGTTTTGCAAGAAGCGTTTGTGGGTGTCGTGACTGGTAAACCCTCAGGAGACACAACTCCTCCTACTAGGGACACCTAGAGGTTTAAAGGCTTGTGACACATGCTAAAATGAAGATTGAAGATTAATCAAGTCAAACAAAGAGAAATAAAGAAGACCCTATTTTAGAAGGAATCCTACTTTTATAACAATTGTAATTATATCTTAGATAGGATTTCTAGGAGTCTTATAAATATGAAGTTTAGGTCATTGTACCACGGACCACCCATCACCCATCATCCTCCATATTCATACTCATAGCCTAAATATCCAGAGGAGAATACAAAGAAAGCTTGCGCAACCTTGGCATTCTACTTGGAGAATTCGGTGTCTTCCATGTCTTCATCAACCATCATGATTCTCAGTAAGTCCTTCATGAACTAATTCCTTTTACTAGGGCTATGATGTAGCCTAGCTATGAATACTCAAATTCTTTTATATTGTTAATTTTATTTATCTATACATGTTGAATGCTTGTTACCGTTCTTAATGCTTTCAATTAATTGGCCACTAATTGCATGATTGGAAGAATTAGGTTGAGACCGGAAGGAGATTCCTAGTAAATAGCTTCTTGTAACAAGTACCATAAATTACATAGCCGACTCGGAAGACTAGGTTATGGTTTGTGTAATCTTTATTGTTTTCCACAAATCTTAATGGGTTCTTAGCTATCTAAATTCATAACTAGGAATAGAGTGGGTTGACTATAAGGAATACAACTGATATAACTCGGAAGAGAGTATTGGTGAGGTAAGGGAAAACGATTATCAACATGTTAGGTAATTAGAATTAACAAGCTAGAAGGATTTGGGTGGGATTGGCTAGGTGAAATCGATGCCCTAGTGCTTTATCATCTTTGTTTTCATCTTTTACATTATTTCCTTAAACTCAATTTATTTTGTTTGCTTAATTAGATTTTAATCTTCATAATTTTCTTTTCGTTTAATTCAATTATAATTAGAAATAAATCACTCTAGAATTTAATAAATCACTTGATCCCTGTTGGAACGATACTCTACTTACTACTATATTAGTTTGAGCGATATTGTCCACTTGCAATTAATCACATCAACACCCTTATGGGGTCCACCCAAAATCACTGAAATTCAAAATCATTTAACCACTTAATTAAATGGTTGTCATTTTGGCATTTTTTTTAACGCCGTGTTCATCGATTTATTGATCCCAACAACTACCACTTTGTCTAATGTTTCACAAGCACGATCTTTGAATGAAGACTTAAAACATAGATGATTTTGATCATTCAAGTAGAATTTGCAGTAGATCCCACGAGGTATCCCTAAATAGTGGGGACCATTCTACAGCTATATATGTCTACATACATGTCTATCTAACCGATGTAATTGTAAAATCAGAGATTTATTCCGTCAGAATTTGGAAATGAAGTTGACAGAGTAAGTGGGCTGCCGCCTAGGTGAGTTGAGTTTGCTCATAATTTTGTTTTTTTTAATATTTCATACAGCAAGACATATTCGTTTCGAATCTCGTATAGTTAAAATTAAATAAATAAATGAGTTGACAAATAAATAAATAAATGCTGGTGTCTAGCCGTATGGTTATTCAAAGTGAGATTGAACATAACTGAGTATATTTACTAATTATGTTTGAACAAATTCTGGTGTCTAGCCGTGTTGAACTATGAGGAAAATGTTGCTACCTACACAATAAAAGCAGCAACAGATCCAAGGGTTGCCAACCGTGTCATCGTTTATAGGCCACAAGGAAACATTGTGTCCCAGTTGGATTTGATTTCTTCTTGGGAGAAGAAGACAGGATGCACTTTTACAAGGAGCTATGTCCCAGAAGAAAAAATACTCAAGCTCTCTGAGAGTAAGCAATTAATCTTTTTTTTTCTTTTTTTTTTTCTTGTGTTTAGAAGTTATATCCAACGAAAGTATTTGATACCAAACAATTCTCTCTCATTGTCTCTTTGGAAATGGAAATGGAAGCAAGCAATATGATAATGTGGTAGTGATATTTTTTTTGTGTGCCCTTCTTTCTTGCAGCCCTCCCTTCCCCAGACAACGTAAGGGTGTCAATTCTGCACAACATATTCATTAAAGGGGATCAAATGAGTTTTGAACTAACAGAAAATGACCTAGAGGCCTCCGAGTTATATCCTGATTACAACTACACTTCCATTGATAGCTTCCTCGACATTTGCCTGGTGGATCCTCCCAAGCCAAAATTAGCAGCATTTGAATGACTGTTTTCTTTTTGGATAAAATGGAAAACTACTATCCTTATTACTATTTTATGCTTTCTGGTTTGTATTTGTGAATGTTGGCCACGATCTCCTGGTCATTAGATGATGTTGCTTCAGAATTCATATCTTACTATCCACAATGCAAATCACAATATAAATTTTAAATTTAAAAAAAAAACTAAAAATGGGAGGGGGTTTCTTACACAAACAATATCTAGGTGTCATTGAGGTTTGAACCTAAGACCATTTGTTTGCAAGTTAAGACCCTATTTCAGTGGGTTAGATGGTAGACCGACCCCATTGGGTATGATGAAGTCTCTAATCAAAGTAAATATTTATAATTTATTTAAAACTCAAGAAATCCAAAAAGTAGTTTACCTTCCTTAAGGAATTGTTTTTCTCCATAAAAACAATTAAATAATAAAATCTGCTAAGTAATATGCCAAATTGTTTTTTTTTTCTCTGCATAAAAACATTAAATAATAAGACTTAACTATGGCTATTTTCTCTAACATAGAAATATAGTGGTAAAAACTTGTTTTTCTCCATAAAAACAATTAAATAATAAAATCTGCTAAGTAATATGCCAAATTGTTTTTTTTTTCTCTGCATAAAAACATTAAATAATAAGACTTAACTATGGCTATTTTCTCTAACATAGAAATATAGTGGTAAAAACTGAACAATTGTAACCTAAATCTTAGTACCTAATTAAAGAAAATATTCCAAATAAATATAAATACCTAATCGAATACATTATACTTGGTCAAATTAATGGATGAAATTATGACATGTGGCAATATGCATCCATCCATGACATATTTGGGCCTACAAAGTTAAGTCCTATCTGTTCTTTTTTAGGTGAGAAAAACATGTCACATTTGAGACAACGTTATCCAATTACAGTTTGAAAATGATGGCTCTAGTTGCTTGTGCATTTCGGCACAGCTGCTCTCTTTCTCATCTTGACAGTTTGTAAGATCTATGAATAATTATGAAATTGTTTTAGAATTAAGATAAATATATATATATATTTTTTTTTTTGAGAGGAAATGTGAGGAGAAAACAATGAGAATAGAACAAACTAAAATTAAAATCCGTTACATGTGTCATTCCTCCTCCATGGTTCACATCTTTCATCTGATTTCCAACACGTAGAGGTTAAATCACCAAGATCTCTTGAAGTTTGCGGTCTCTATCATTTAAATTTAAGAAAAAAATACTATAAAATTACAAATTGATACACCATTAGTTTATTCGTCTGTCTAATAACTTCTTTTTTTGATGTGGCCTCTGGTGGGTCAATTTTTTTATTACATAGATGCCAGAGTGATACCGCATGAAGCTACACGACCAAAATGTCACTGATCTTGAACTATGACTTACTTATTTAAGGGATAGGGAGATCCATGCATTCCTTTTATACAAGAGAAACCCTAGACTTACTTGGAAAGCAAATGAGAAAACCTAAACTTACTTGGAAAGCTAATGAGAAACCCTAAACTTGCTAAGAAAGCTAATTAGAAAACAAAAAGAAAAATAATAAAAGTTTCCCAAAATATTCTAAAAACTTTGAACGCTGAAATTCAATGTACTGGCTTTCTTTTTCCTTTTTTTTTCCTTTTTGGTAATAGACCTTAGTGATAGATCAAATATAATGTGATGAATCAGTACAGCACTATATTGTTGAAATTTATTATGGCATGCACATTATTATTTTCTGCATTATAATGACCTTCCAATTTTGTACGAGTGAAAGGTGACCACCAAAGCCAGGTCATATAGCCACTAACTTTGGGTGCGATGACATGACATGAAGTGCCAAATCAACGAATAATTTTTCCTTGGCCTGCAATGTCAATTTTCCAAGACTAAAAGCCACCACCCAAAAACAATGAACTAACCTAAGGCTCTAACGTTCTTTAAGTGATTATTGGAATTCTCATGGAGAAATTGAGTTAGTTTTGCTAGTTTTATTTCATTAGGGTAAATTACTCAAATGGTCCTGAAACTTATATCTAATTTACATTTTGGTCCCTCAATTAAATTATTCGTTCAAATAGTCCATCAACTCTATATTATTCACTCCATTAGTCCTACCGTTACATTCTGTCAATATTTCCATTAGATATGAGGGCAAATTGGTCATTTCGTCCATCAACTCTCTCTCTCTCTCTCTCTCTCTTTTCTTCTTCTTCTTCTTCTTCTTCTTCTTCTTCTTCTTTCTCCTCCCAATCTTACAGCTGGGTTTCTTCTTCTTCTTTTTCTTCTTCTTCCTCCCAATCTAATGGCTGGGTAGCATAGGGTATCAACCCCACCTCCACCAAGATGGCTGGGGCACAGATCCTCTTACCCAATGCTTGCTATTGCTTCTACAAGTTGGGCAATTTGTATTTGCTAAAATTATCCCATAAATGATCAAATTATTAATAAATTTGAACAATTTAGCTTCTGGTTGTGGATTGTTTTACAATCGGAAGCGAAAGGAGCCACGCCAACAAGATGTGTGGGGCACAAAGCCTCTTAGCCAATGCTTGCTAGGTGTATGTTCAAGGAAAAAAAAAGAAAAGAGCGGAGGTGGGGTGGGGGATTTGTATGGGAGAATGGGAGGAGAAAACTGCAGAGCGGGGAGGAGAGTGAGTGAGTTTTGGGTCTGTTCTTAGGATTATAAATTTTTTTTTCTCCTTTTCTTCGATTTTTTCTAATTTTGTATTTATTTTAACCCTATTTTTATCTGTTAATTATGAAAAGTCATATTTACCCTAAAATTTGGTTAAATCTAACAAAAAATTAGACCGTGGGATTAATGGAACGAATAATATAAAGTTGATGGACCATTTGAACGAATAATTTAATGCTTCATGTATCAAAACAGTTATCAAAACAGTCATCATCATGTATTCTTTTTTCATGCATTTCCAAGGCGGAAATTATATGGGAATACGAAAATAGGCCAAGTGTTGTGGTGTTGGTTTAGAACCCCATAAGGATTGAATCCGTGAGTGGCAAGTCTCAATCTAACATTTCAGGGATCAGCAGCAAACAAGGGGAACGTTCGATCGAACTCTTTCCATGACTCCCTATCTGCAGGATGCCGCATCACATTGTCGTCTACCCGTTTTTCCTTATGCCATCTCATGTCTGTGGCAGTATGCGTTGACATTTACAATCTCTGCAACCTAGGATTCAGGGGCAGATAACGCATGAATTTTTGTGGGATCTTAGTCATTCTATTGTGAGATGTCATTTTGAACCTCAACTCATTGCATAGGGCATGTATCTAACGTTTCATACTCTTTGTAGAATAACATGCAATTGTTTTTGCATGCGTGAATTTTTTCATAACCCAATCCAAGACCATTCAACACATTTTACGTGTTTTTATGGTCTTTCGGCAAACAATTGTCCGTCAGAAGCATTCTCTTGAAAACCCCCAAAAAGTAATCGAAACACAAGTTCGACATACGATACTTTATTTTTTCGTGCATTAGCTCCACAATGGCCGTGAGAACGGAAAAGCTCTCGCACCCCGGGTATAACTCTTGTTTGGCATTTTTTAACATTTTTTCATATTGTTCAAACTCTGCACTGTCTATTGGTGTAGGCACGTCATTTTCCCCACGCTGATTGATGTTGGTCGATTCAAATGGAAAAGCATCGTGTATAATATCCATGACTTGATCATTAGGATCCACAATAGGTTCAACATTGTCCACTTTTGTGGCATTTGAAGACAAAGTATGGTCTAATTGTTCCCCATGAATGTTTCAAATGCTATATATCTCAATCATTCCATTTCTTACTAAATGAAATCCAACATTTTCAATTGTCTCCCACAACGTGTTGTTACACCTCCTACAAGGACAAAGGATTCTAGTTGCACCCGGGTTGTGTGTACGTGCAAACTCAATAAAATCATCGATTCCATCTAAGTATTTGTCTGCGCATCTATTTGGGTTCTGTATCCACCTCCTGCTCATAATTCCTGGAACCACAATCACAACAACTTCATACGAAGTCATAATGTCACCTTATGCCTCCGGTAAGGGCCCTATCCCATTCGGGAATGCATTGTCATGTCACGTAATTTACGGCTACATGAGATTAGATTTCGACGTAGATTAATTTCAGCAGCATCTCCTTACAGTTCTTAAGGTGTATCGTATGTATAAATACCTACGTACCACCTGAAGAACGTACAGAGATAACACTGAAATCTCCACAATCGAAACCTAATCCTATAGCCGTACATTACGTGATATAACTATGCATTCCCAAACTGTCCAAATAATGGGACAATTCAAGAATTAATTGGACCGCAGTCATGCTTTACGCATCCATGCACGAAATCCAACTAATCTTGAATGAGAAACAAAGTGTAACTAAAAATAAAAATAAAAGTATGAAGTTAATTTCAATTAACTTCGTACATCACAATACATTGTACTACGCTACACACAATTTAACAACATAATATAAATATAACTTCACCAAAAAATAAAAAATAAACATAACAACCTAAGTTTAACATAATGTAATTAATTTAACATTTGTAATACATAAAATGAAATAAAATACATTCTCAATTGTAATAACCCAAACCCAAAATTAATATTTAATTATTAATTTATTTGAGCAAAAGACAAAAATACCCCTAGAATATTTTATTAGTTTAAAAGTTGACTTTTTGATCGGGAAGGAATTTGGGGATTTTAGTTCTACCATTGCGTAGAGCACGATGAAACGAGTTCGTAGACATGTAGTGGACTCAAATCAGAGTTGTAACGAAGGAGTTACGATCAAAAGAAGTTCAGTGGCATAACCGTAAATATTTCAAACTTCAGTTTATGTAAACCCAGAAATTTCTGGGTTTCGGGGGGCTCGACCAGCCAGTTTCCCGAGGCGATTTCTCCCACCTCCGGTCACCGATTCAGGCAAGACCGGTCACGTTAGAACCACCACACTTTCCTCTTCCAGTGCCAGCCCATCTCAGTTTCTATCTGCCGTCGTGATAGCCGGAAACCGCCACGAAACAGGGCGGTTTGGACAGTTTTTGACGGAATTTCGTGGAGCTCGTTCTCCCTCCTCCGGCCATCGTTTCAGACGAGTGAGGTATGGTTTTCTAGCTATTTTTCGTGCTCTAGCTGCTGGTTGGGTAGGATTTCAGAAATTTCCAGCGTAGATAGCTCGATTTACGAGCTAGGTTTCAGCAGGTCCCCGCGCGCTGCCGGCGCGTGTGGCGGCTCGTGAGCAGATTGGTCGAGACCCCATTCAGTTCCAGAACGATCCTTGGCTCGTCATGAGCGCGTAGAAATTCGCGGATCTTAATTCGGATACCGTTTGAACCCCGAACGGATCTCGCCTAGTATGCGATTTCCGGGTTCTATATGTTTGAACCGTTGGATCGTAGTCAACTTCAGGTATGTTGATCTAGGTTTTTCCAGGATCGTATAGTATTTGGCGGATCGTAAAACGGAGTCCCGGATACTCCAGAATCGTCAGCCCTAGAGCAGTTTTACTGTAAACAATTCAGTTACAGGTCAGGAACAGAGGAAAGAACTACGTGTGGCTTGATCCCTCAGAAAGTGTACGTAGGCAGCCTACAGTTACCAGGCGCAGCCACGAGATAGGGCCCCAGAGTTTGTGTTATCGCTTCCAGGGCATTTTGGTCATTTATGACCCACAGGCACTAGGTGTCAGTTTTGCACAGGATTCGACCCGGATTCCAAAGTGGAATTTGGGTCAGGTCGTTTCATCAATCGTTCTCCACCAATCGCTAATTACAAATATCCCTAACGAGAACGAAATTAATAGCGTTAATACAAATTTACATTAATACTTTTAAACTAATGACAAAAAATACTTATCTAATTAATGTACTGAATTCCCAGCAGAGGCAGCAGCAGAGAGGTGTGGAGAGAGGTAGAATATATTTTTCTTTTTTTTGCATTCTGCCTCTGCAATGACAGAATTCAGATATGAAGAAGAAAGACTTTGCGCGACAAACCTATAATTTTGTCGCGGAAACTGCCGTCATAAAAAAAAAAAAACAAACGTCACGCGAAACGAATTTTTTGTCGCACAAAATAAAATTTCCGTCACGCAAACAGGTGTCGACATCACACTTTTGCGCGACACAAGTTTTGATTCGTCACACAAACATTCGTCGCGCAAAAGCAATATTCCGTCGCGCAAGGCTTTCGCGCCAAAAAAAAATCCCACACCAATATTTTGGCGCCAAAAAAAATATCCCACGTTTTTCTTATACGACGATAAATCTTGTCGTCGTGCTAAGTTCTCTTTCACGACAACAACTGTCGTTGCACAAGTTTTTGCAGCCAAATAACAAAACCCACTGTTTTCTGTCCACATTTACGAAACGAAACGTCCAACCGTCAAGCTAGGTCATCTTTCGCGACAATTTTTGTCGTCGCGCAAGTGTTTGGCGCAAAAAAAAAAAAAACTGCGTTTTTCTTCCTTACTTTGTGCGACGAATAAGTTTTATGTCGCGCTAAGAGTTTTTGAGCGACGAAAATATTGGTCGCGCCAATTTTCGGTGGTTTGCGAGACGAAGTATTTTTTTCCGTCGCTTTATTGCATTTTGCGCGACGAATTCTCCTTCATCGCACAAATAGTGAAACGTTGCAGTGAATGGGGTTCTTATTGCAAACCTAAGCTCTACGAACGTGCAGGCCTATCTAGAAAAGTATAAACAACAGTAAGAACTAGGCCTACATACTATATGGGTAATATATTGTTCGGTATTGGGTACTAATTTTAATTTGCAATGGAGAATATTGATGTGTTTGTTAAAAAAGAAAAAAGTAATGTGTTTTATACTTCAACGTGCAAGATTGAAAGTGTTCTATGGGTCGAATGTACATGAATAATATAACAAATATTAGACTTGTTAGGAAGGGGTTTGCAGTTTAAGTGGTTAAGAATATTTACCTGGCACCTGAGTTCCTAAGTTCGATTCCCCCCACCTCCACAACCGCTGTTAGCCTAGTTAGAACTTTACAATGTTATGGGTCAGAAATTGAGGGATGGCGACATGTCCCAAACTGGAAGAACGACGTGACGTAGCACGATCTTAGTCTTGCAAACCAACATTGGCAATCGAGCAGAAATGGCAATGGAAGCCATTTGCGCCTTATCTCTTTCTAGGCCTACTATTTGGTTTTGGTCAGAAATTGAACCGACTAATAACTCCAATTGTTTAGGTCTTGGAACCAATTTTAGTGAAGCACACTGGCTATTTGCAATGGAGCATTAAAATGACAATGGAAGTCATGTACCTTATCTATTCTAGGCCTAATATATATTTTCTTTTGAACAGAAATTGAATGACTAATAACTCCAATTGTTTTGGTTTTGGGATGTCGACATGTTCCGAACCCAAAGAGCGATGTAGCACAATCTTATTGATGCACAGTTACTAGCTATTTGCAATGAAGCAGAAATGCAAATGGAAGCCATGCGCGGCGTGCCTTATCTCTTTCTAGGCCTACTATTTGGTTTTGGTCACAAATTGAACTGACTAATAACTCCAATTTTTTGGCTTCACGTGTGGACCATTAGGTGGTGGTTCCACGTGATCAGTTATCAGGGGTCGTGTTGAACAATATAAAGTCTCACATCATAATGTTCACATAACATATAAGTGGTTCCGCTACTAATAGAATCAAGACCTTTTGTATAAAACTCCACACCTACTGAATATGTAGGTGATTAAGTTGGGGACAATATTGATATATGTTGCTAGTAGAGGACCACTAGCATGTCACTCTTAAATTATCAAATATTATTTCTATAATATAATATATATATATATATATATCTAGAAAATGTCCTCATGTGAAATAAAAATAAGTTACCCATCCCTTTTTACATATGTGATAGGTAAATTATATGTACAATATTCAAATAAGTACAAAGTCTATAAATTAAAAAAAAAAAAGAAGGAGATATTTATAAATTTTAAAAAAGGAGATATTTAGATATGCTCATTCTTAGCACTAATGATATAGATAAATCCTACACCATTTAATTTTTATAAACAAACCAACAAAAAAAAAAACCCCAAAAATGACACATGGCCTTATTGATATTAATTTTGATTATTAAAATACGTTGATGACCTATTTGGTATTTTGAGGTTTTTTATGATGTTTTTGGGTTGGGCTTGTTTTAAGAAATCGATGCGTTATAAGAAGTTAAAAACCTCTTTGTTATGTTGTAAATAGTATTTGAGTGTGTTTCTAAAGTCTATTTCATATAGGATTTTTTATATAATTTGGCTCCTATATTGGGTATAACAGTGAATCTCCCAAGAAAAAAAAGGTTGATACACCAACATATAGATTGAAAAATTACTTTCACAAACAAATATAGCTACAGTTTGGGGTAGGGCTTGAGCTTTGTGTGTTATACATGCACGAAACTCCAAATGAAAATAACATTTTTATTTCTTTGCTAAATAGGTTTTTATTTGGTGAAAAAAAGGTAAATGGTTTTTATACCTATAGTGCTCTCAGCTCTGGATAGAATTTGTGACTTCTTTTAGTATTAGGAAGAGAAGTATCATTAAAATTAATTACTAATTGATATCTGTGCATTTTACGTAGATACAGTAACTTATAGATAAAAAAAACCCCAAAAAAAAAAAAAAAAAAAAAAAAAAAAACACTTTTAGATAGATAATAATTTTTGACACTATAGATTAGGGCTGGCAACGGGTCGGGTCGTATCGGGTTCGTGTCGTGTCGGGATATTAAATGTGTCAAGAATGCTCAACCCGAACCCAACCCATTTAATAAATGTGTCATGTCGGGTTCGGGTCGTCTATTATCATGCGGGTTTCGAGTCGTGTAAAGGGTTGATAAATAATAACATGCATGTTACAAAAGTCACAACTGAAAAAATTTAAATAAAAAAAAGGAGAGAGGAGAGAAAATATAAGGGAAAAAAAAGGATAGAGAGAAGAGAAAACTAAAGAGAAGGAAAAGAAAGAAAAAATAATAAGAGAGGAGAGAAAACTAAAGAGAAGGAAAAGAAAGAAAAAATAATAAGAGAGGAGAGAAAACTAAAGAGAAGGAAAAGAAAGAAAAAATAATAAGAGAGGAGAGAAAACTAAAGAGAAGTAAAAAAAGAGAGGAGAAAAGAGAGAAGGAAAAGAAATAAAAAAAAAAAAGAGGAGAAGATAGACGGAAAAGAAAGAAAAACAAAAGAAGAAAAAGAAACATTATAAATATCAAAAGGCATAGTATAGAATTATAAAGTTGTATCTAGCATGGTGGATAAGGTGTTGGAGAGTAATGAGGATGGTGGGGGTTCGAAACCCCATATGTGTGTTTTGAAATCTCTATTTCTCTATATTTTTTCGCGGGTTGGCGTGTCTTACACGGGTTGACACGACCCGTTTAATAAATGGGTTACACATGTGTTTTAACGGGTTGGCGGGTTGACTCGAAACTCACCCGTTTAATAAACGGGTCAAAACGGGTTGACCCGAAAATTACCCAATTATTAATTATGCGGGTTCGAATCATGTTTTTTCCGTACAGATTTCGAGTCATGTAGGAAATTGCTACCCCAACTATAGATAAGTACAGGGTGTGGCGCTCAAGCCATTATATATGTCTGCATTTCCAAATAAATATATAATATATATTTATTTCTGTTTTAAGTATTTACATTAGTTTTGAAATAAAACCATAATCAATTTGAGGCAAATGGGGATTAAATACCACAAATTCAGTGGAAAACTAACGTCGTAATATATTGTTCGGTATTGGGTACTAATTTTAATTTGCAATGGAGAATGTTGATGTGTTTGTTAAAAAAGAAAAAAGTAATGTGTTTTATACTTCAACGTGCAAGATTGAAAGTGTTCTATGGGTCGAATGTACATGAATAATATAACAAATATTAGACTAGTTAGGAAGGGGTTTGTAGTTTAAGTAGTTAATAATATTTACCTGGCACCTGAGTTCCTAAGTTCGATTCCCCCTCCCTCCACAACCGCTGTTAGCCTAGTTAGAACTTTACAATATTATGGGTCAGAAATTGAGGGATGGCGACATGTCCCAAACTGGAAGAACGACGTGACGTAGCACGATCTTAGTCTTGCAAACCAACATTGGCAATCGAGCAGAAATGGCAATGGAAGCCATTTGCGCCTTATCTCTTTCTAGGCCTACTATTTGGTTTTGGTCAGAAATTGAACCGACTAATAACTCCAATTGTTTAGGTCTTGGAACCAATTTTAGTGAAGCACACTGGCTATTTGCAATGGAGCATTAAAATGACAATGGAAGTCATGTACCTTATCTATTCTAGGCCTAATATATATTTTCTTTTGAACAGAAATTGAATGACTAATAACTCCAATTGTTTTGGTTTTGGGATGTCGACATGTTCCGAACCCAAAGAGCGATGTAGCACAATCTTATTGATGCACAGTTACTAGCTATTTGCAATGAAGCAGAAATGCAAATGGAAGCCATGCGCGGCGTGCCTTATCTCTTTCTAGGCCTACTATTTGGTTTTGGTCACAAATTGAACTGACTAATAACTCCAATTGTTTTGGCTTCACGTGTCACGTGTGGACCATTAGGTGGTGGTTCCACGTAATCAGTTATCAGGGGTCGTGTTGAACAATATAAAGTCTCACATCATAATGTTCACAGAACATATAAGTGGTTCCACTATTAATAGAATCAAGACATTTTGTATAAAACTCCACACCTACTGAATATGTAGGTGATTAAGTTGGGGACAATATTGATATATGTTGCTAGTAGTGAACCACTAGCATGTCGCTCTTAAATTATCAAATATTATTTCTATAATATATAATATACATATATATATATATCTAGAAAATGTCCTCATGTGAAATAAAAATAAGTTACCCATCCCTTTTTACATATGTGATAGGTAAATTATATGTACAATATTCAAATAAGTACAAAATCTATAAATTAAAAAAGAGAAGAAGGAGATATTTATAAATTTTAAAAAAGGAGATATTTAGATATACTCATTCTTAGCACTAATGATATAGATAAATCCTACACCATTTAATTTTTATAAACAAACCAACAAAAAAAAAACCCCCAAAAATGACACATGGCCTTATTGAAATTAATTTTGATTATTAAAATACGTTGATGACCTTTTTTTAATGATGTTTTGGGGTTGAGCTTGTTTTAAGAAATCGATGCTTTATAAGAAGTTAAAAACCTCTTTGTTATGTTGTAAATGGTATTTGAGTGTGTTTATAAAGTCTATTTCATATAGGATTTTTTATATAATTTGGCTCCTATATTGGGTATAACAGTGAATCTCCCTAGAAAAAAAAGGTTAGTACACCAACATATAGATTGAAAAATTACTTTCACAAACATATATAGCTACAGTTTGGGGTAGTGCTTGAGCTTTGTGTGTTATACATGCACGAAACTCCAAATGAAAATAACATTTTTATTTCTTTGCTAAATAGGTTTTTATTTGGTGAAAAAAAGGTAAATGGTTTTTATACCTATAGTGTTGTCAGCTCTGGATAGAATTTGTGACTTCTTTTAGTATTAGGAAGAGAAGTATCATTAAAATTAATTACTAATTGATATTTGTGCATTTTACGTAGATACAGTAACTTATAGATAGATACCACTCCAAAAAAAATAAAAAACACTTGTACATAGATAATAATTTTTGACACTATAGATTAGGGCTGGCAATGGGTCGGGTCGTGTCGGGATATTAAACGTGTCAAGAATGCTCAACCTGAACCCAACCCATTTAATAAACGTGTCATGTCGGGTTCGGGTCATCTTTTATCGTGCGGGTTTCGAGTCGTGTAAAGGGTTGATAAATAATAACATGCATGTTACAAAAGTCACAACTGAAAAAATTTAAATAAAAAAAACGGAGAGAGGAGAGAAAATATAAGGAAAATAAAAAAAAGGATAGAGAGAGGAGAGAAGAGAGAAGGAAAAGAAA
>NC_024128.1:19149683-19167948 GCF_000346735.1 Prunus mume
CTGTAGAGTTTCCCAAAATAGTAGGAAAACTAGCCGTTGGTAATAACCTATAACGGCTACTACTATAAACGGAAAGTTCTTCAGCTCCTTTGATTTCTTCATCCTCTTCACTATCAATCTGCAGGATTAACATCTGCAGCTTGATTCAAAACTAGTATGCAGCTTAACTCTCAACAAAATATACTCGGAGTTAAGTTCAACGTATTTGTTTTTCATGATCCCAGCAGGCCCGCCCCTGAATCCATACAATGTGCTCCCTTTGGCACGGTCTTGCAAGTAATCTAACACCAAAACACAGATAGAACTCAACCAAAATTCAAAAACAATAGAAAGTTAACAAAAAGGATCGAATTGATCATTAAGACACTCACCAAAAATTCCAGAAATCACATTGTGCCCTCCAGGTGCTTGGCCTCCAGATAAAACGACACCGATCTTCAACTTCTGCTGGGGTAGAGCAGAATCGGAGCCGCTTGGCACCAACAATGCAGATGGCTGACCGAAAACATTCGGAAACAGCTTTGCAATCTCAGCTGAAAAAAAAAAAATTGAACAGTCAAATACGGAAGAGAAAAAACATAGAACACACAGAATCCTCTGTTTGATCGCCAAGAAACAGCAGGAAAGTGAAAGTCCGAAAGAAAATATTATTTTGCACGTCAAATATTCTACTTTTAATATCTAGAAAGACAAAAACAGAACGAAAATAACTTCACCAATACAACTAAATCTAACGTGAAATTTCAAAATCTTCTAATCTTACAAAGTCAAAATTCTCCAAGATCAAAATCTTCTAAACTCACGGATCGGAGTAGAATATGAAAAGAAGAAACTGACCTGGATTGCCGGCGGCAGCGCTAGTGGGTCCGTCGACGACCTTGAAGGGCTTTGTGAGCACGGAAGCCAGAGGAAGCGCATGGTCAATGCGATTCGACTGAACTTCGCTGTAGACTGCAGCGACTCGGCCGGTGACTGGGAGCGAAGCGTGAATCTATTCAATTGTAAAATGGAAGATGGGAATCCATTTGGGGGCTTAAAAATGGTCGCGACGAGGAAGGGAGATGGCGAACGCGACGAGCTTGGTCGACTGAACGGCACGACGGAGATGGCGATCTCGTCGAACTCGATGTCCACGGAGATGGAGATCTGGGCTAGTTCGGTGGACGATGAGAGGGAGATGTGCTTCATCGATGTGTGAGAGAGGGTTTTCTAAAAGGTTCATGAGAGAATTTGAGATAGTACAGTGTTTTGAGCGAGCGTGGTTCTTCTGAAATGGTCCGCGCTCGCGAACTTAAAATGAAATTTTGTTTAGCGCCTCTTAAAAACACGACGGTCCTAATAAGGTATGTCGTAATTTTAAAAATCAACCCAACACATTGGTGTATTAGGTACCTTACCACGACAGTTTTATAACATTCATTGTCTTTTAAAATACCACGACAGTTTTTATATAAAGGGTCGTCTACTGGGTGTCGTAGTTTAACAAAATTGTAGTAGAAGAAAGCCAAGATGTTTGTGGCAATGGATGTTGCAACTTGCAGCTCGAAAGAAGAAGCTATACAGAAAACTTCGCCAGTAGCATCTAAGTTGCTTGCCAGTACGCAAGTGTAGTTTTGATATGTTTATCACCCCCATGCTTTTTCCCACTTGTTCGACACAAATCTGGAACCAAACCACTTGTTTGGCACAAATCTGGAACCAAGACAAGAGCAAATGTTGAGGCAAGCTGATCATGTTCAAAGCAAAACGAAGTAAAGAAATCTTAAACCTAATTCCAAACCCAGTAATCCACTCCTTAGTTGAATCACCAAATCTCATTGCAATAGACTTAACACCTACTTTCAGATCATCTTCCTTATCCTGCAAGTATAGTCAGAAACATCATTTGTTGGATTGCATGAAATAGTTCTCTTCTGAGAGTACTGTTAAACGTAATGCATTTGTACCAGTTGTTAAAGTAGAGAGTTGTGTCTCTTGATGAAAAGTTATGTTTAGGAAGAGTTGTATCTCTTTAGAAGTCAAGAGTTGTGTCTGCAACTCTTGGAACTAATCCAAGAGTTATGTCTGTTTATCAAAAGGTTTGATTGTTATTATAAATAGCATGTTATAGGCTGCTGTAACACATATCAAAGAAGTTAACAAAAATCAGTTTGAATACTTTTCTGTTTTACAAACACTCTCTGCCTCACTTTATATTTCCATCATATACTTCAGTTTTGTGATCATTCCCCCAACAAATTTGATACTAGAGCAGCATTTGATCTTATCGCTACCGTTGTGATTAGCAATGGCATCAAGTTCAAATTCCTCTACCATTGGGAATATCCAGAATCTAATGCCTATTTTTTATGGTGAGAATTATGAGTATTGGATGTTCAAATGAAGACTCTGTTCATCTCCCAGGATCTTTGGGATATTGTTGAAGATGGGTATGAGGAACAAGAAACTTCAAAAGCAGGAAAAGAAAACAAGAAAAGCAACAGACTTACAAGGAAAATAAGAAAAAAGATGTCAAGGTGTTGTTTCTAATTCAACAAGGAGTAAGCAAAAATCTTTTTCCAAGATTACTTCCAGCAACAACATTAAAGCAGGCTTGGGAAATTCTCAAAATTGAGTTCAAAGGTTTAGAAAAAGTGATCTCCATCAAACTGCAATCCTTATGGCAGGAATTTGATAACTTACTTATGAAAGACAGTGCATCCATTCAAGTATTCTTCACAAAGGTTTCTGGGATTGTGAACCAAATCAGATGTTATGGGGACACTATTCCAGACAAGAAAATCGTAGAGAAAACTTTACGAAGTCTACCTCCAAAATATGATCATGTCGCTGCTACAATAGAATCAAAAGATTTATCTACACTTTCTTTACATGAATTAATTGGTTCATTGGAAGCACATGAAAAAAGAATCAACAGATCCACAGAACAATCTGTGGAGCAAGCTTTCCAGTCCAAGGTGAATTCGAAAGAGAAAGAAGACAAACAAAAAGAAGGACAATTCCAAAAATGTCAAAATGGGAGAAACAAAAATTTTGGGCGTAGAAACTCCAACAAAGGAGGCAATAGTTTCAATAATCAACAACAAGACAGTAGTCCCAATCATCAACAAGGAAGCAGCAATTCAAATAATCAAAATGGAAGATCATCCCTTCATTGCTATGTTTGCAACAAATATGGGCATAAAAGTGCAGATTGCCAATACAAATGTACCCGATGCAGGATACCCAATCATTCACAAAGAGACTACAAATATCAGAAAACAATGAAGCAAATTTTATGGAGAAAAATGACTCTCAAGAGCAATTATTTTATACATGTTTCAGTTCTCATCAAGATTCACAAGATGTTTGGTACGTGGATAGCGGATGCAGTAATCATATGACAGGAAATAAGCAATGCTTTGTCAAGTTAGAAGAAAAAGTGAACTCACAAGTCAAGCTTGGTGATGGAAAACTACACAACGTGGAAGGCAAGGGTATCATTTCTGTGCAAACAAAAGGAGGTACTCCAAAACTTGTCTATGATGTGCTGTATGTTCCTAATTTGGCTCAAAATTTACAAGTATAGGGCAATTTTTGCAAAGAGGATTCTTGGTGAAATTTGAAGATGATTATTGTGTTATTTTTTATAAAAAGAATAACACTCTGGTGACAAAGATAAAAATGACAACAAACAAAGTTTTTCCGCTGTTGATGACATCAAAGGAAAACTTTGCTTTAGAAGCATAAAAAGTTGATGGATCATTGTTATGGCATTTAAGATATGGGCATTTGAATCAAAGAAGCCTACAGCTGTTACACCAGAAAAATATGGTGGTTGGACTTCCCTCTATTCACTCTAAAAAGGAAATATGTGAAGGCTGTATCTTTGGAAAATTCCATCGGTTACCATTCTCACAATCATCTTGGAGAGCAAAAGCCCCTCTTGAATTGGTACATGCAGATATTTGTGGACCAACTCGTACACCATCCTTCAATAACAAAAGGTACTTCATTCTATTCGTAGATGATTTATCAAGGATGATGTGGGTATATTTCTTAGAACAAAAGTCAGAAGCATTTTCTGTTTTCAAGCAATTCAAAGCTTTTGGAGAAAATCAAAGTGGTCACAATTTGAAGGTGTAAGAACAGATCGTGGCGGAGAGTTTACATCAAATGAATTTTTTGAATATTGCAAAAGCAATGGTATTAAAAGAGAGTTGACAGCCAGGTACACCCCACAGCAAAACGGAGTTGCCGAACGAAGAAATCGTACCATTGTCGAGATGGCAAGAAGCATGTTGAAGGCAAAGAGTCTGCCAAATACATTTTGGGCTGAAGCAATTCATACAGCAATATTTATTCTTAATCGGTCTCCAACCAAGGCAGTCAAAGATAAGACTCCTTTTGAAGCATGGCATCATTTTAAACCAAAGGTGGATTTCTTCAAGATTTTTGGGTGCACTTATGCACATATTCCTTCTCAAAGAGAGACATATATTTTTGTGGGATATAGTGATCAGTCCAAAGCATATAGATTAATTGATCCAAGAACCAATAGTTTAGTGATTTCTAGAGATGTTATTTTTGATGAACTCAAAGCTGCTAGACCCAAAACATGAAAGTTAACAAGAAATATGCCAAAAACAAAAATATGAAATTCAACAACAATAGTCAACTCAAAATAATTTAAGAACTCGCGAAGCCACAATACGACAAGATCCACATAAAACACATAGCAATACAATAATAGTTAATAAGCCCCAAACGTCATACACCTTGGGGATGAGTCCTTCACAACTGTTGTTGGCCAACCGCTGCAAAACAGTTCAAAGGTGTATCGGTTTTCAGGTTTTTTTGTTTGTTTTGGTTTTTAAGGTTTTCAAATCTAAGCGGAGGTTTTTATTTTCATTTTTTGGTATTTCTCGAGGTAGGTGACTCTAGGGTTGGGCATAAAAATCAATGAACTGAACGAACGAACTGAACTGAATTAACCAAATCGAATTGATGAGGACATCTTTGTCAAACTCATTAGGGTTTACAAAAGAAAGAGATGTAAGAGGAAGTCATTTAATTTGGTCTTTAAATCTGGCATTTTTTTATTCCTGCGATTGGTTTCTAACTTGTTCTTTAAATTTTTCAGATTTTAATAAGATTTTTAAGCTTTCCATATTTTAGTAGGATTTATAAGTTTCTTATTTTATTTAGGTTAGAATTTTTGTTTCGGCAAGGAGTTTTTTATCCTATTGTCTTTAGGTTTTAGTTAGCTATAAATACCCCTCTCATCTAATTCATTATGGAGTTGAGTGTTGAGATATTAAAAAAAGGTTTGTTTTCCAGACCCCGAAGTGATTCCAAATCTGTCCCTTTTAATCTATTTTCCGTTGTTTTCGCTTCCAACATCAAATTTGGTACCAAACCGAAAAAGTTACCGTTGAACCTGACCCGATCTCCTCTTGACCTAACTCGCAGCCAGCCTCCATCTCAATTTATTTTTGGGAGTTTCACTAAAACACCCAAAATAGGGGTTGAAATTATAAAAAAACCCAAGCACTATTTAAACATATAAACACACCCAAAACCCATCATTACACACACTCAAAACCCATTTATAAACACACCCAAAAAGTTGACTTTATGGTTGATTTTGGGTGTGTTTCTATGTTTAAATAGTACTTGGGTTTTTTTATAAATACATGTCTAGGATTGGGTTTATTTATAAATTTGTATTTATTTTTTTCGCCGCGCTCAACCTCTCAACCTCTCAACCTCTATCGTCTCCCTGTCTCTGAAAGACAAGAACTCTCGTCCTCACGAAGTCGACGGCGACGGCTACGGCGCGCCGTCGCTCGCTCCCTCCCTCTTTCACGAGACCTCACCCTCTCTCTCTCTCTCTCTCGCTCAACCTCGTCCTTTCTCTCTTTGACTCGAGCTCGACTACCTCACCTTCTCTGTCTCGGCCGGACCCTTCTCTCTCTGGCTCGACAGCACCGGAAAATTTTCAAAGAAAACGGTAAAAAAAGTTTTTTTTGTCAATTTTGTTATGTAAATTTTGTGTTTTTGTCAATTTTGTTCTGTAAGTTCGGGTTTTTTTGTCAATTTTGTATTGGGTTTTCGATTGTATGTGGATCTTAAGTTTTGGTTTTGCATATGTGTTAGCTGCTGTAGGTTTTGGATTGTATGTTGAATTTTTAGGGGTTTTTGAGAGCTGCTGTAGATGATTTTATCATTTTAAGTAAGTTTTGAGAGCTGCTTTAGGCAGTTGTGTCAGTGCAGAATTATCCCAATACACAGGACCATTGTAGACTTGTGTCGGTGCATAATTGATTTGATTGTGTATGCAAATTCTGTATTTTTGCATAAATAACTGAGTGAAGTGATAGTATGCGTGTGTGCTTGTGCGTTTATTAGTATTGAATTCATGAATTCCATGTCTTCAGTGTTACCTGTTTTCGGCTGTGCGAGTTATGTGCATTTTAGCTGGTTTACATGATAAAAATCAGAAATCTTAATATAATAGCTTAATGATATAGTAGTGGCTGTTAGTTTCGCTGGTCCTATGCTTCATTCATGCAGGCCTTGCATATCTCTGTTCTGTTATGAATTCCCTGAGCTTTTTATTTATTACCGGCATATACTTTTAGCTTTAGACTGTTCTGGTGTGTTCCTGTCTTGTATTTTCGAGATACCTTGGTGCATACCTTGATTTTGCAGCTTAAATCCTAATAAATGGTTGTCCTTTGTCTTTACATACGCATTTTCTTTAGGTAAAAACACCCGGCTTTTGCTTGACTTTGAATTCCAAATATTTGTCATGGCGAATGGCGATTCCAAGCTGCTAGGTGCCCAACTAGGCGTCCTTACCTCAAACGGCACTGCCTCCATTGCCAAAGCGGAATTTTCCGATATAGTTCCTATCCGATCCATCATTGTGCGACCTGATGATGACTGGTCTGCATTGGCCGGCCAGCAGGTTCGGGTTGGTGGCTGGGTGAAGACTGCTCGGAAGGGAAGCAAGGGTTCAAGATTTTTGCAGCTGAATGATGGGTCATGCTTGGGAAACTTACAGGTGTTTGTGGAAGCAGACAAGGTTGACCTCGGGCAGCTTGCGCGGACTGGTGTATGTGTTGTCGTAGGTGGTGTGCTTAAGCTGCCCCCGGGGGATAAAGAGCAGAAGGTGGAGCTTAAGGTGGAGAAGATGGTACATGTCGGTCCAGTTGACCCTGCTGATTACCCTTTGCCCAAGACCAGCCTCCCCCTTGAGTTTGTGAGGAACTTTGTTCATTTGCGTCCCAGAACCTGCACGGTAAGCTGTTTGCATTATTGTGAAGCACGCATAAACACATACACAGTTCACATATGCATATAGGGTAGTACTTATGTTTGTCCACTTTTGTTTAATCTTGGTGTTATGGATATGTTAGTTCGATTGGAAACATGATTAACATGCACTTCTCCTTCGTAGTAATCTGTGGAATAAGTGGTAGATTGAAGAAGATTGGGGATTTTTGCCAATTCGATAACTAATAGTTCATTCAATTCTGTTTCTTGTTAAAAAATGAAATAAATAATAGCTATTTAGAAGATTGAATGAAGCCAATGGAACTGTGTGTGTGTCCTCAAGGACACATTTTTGTGTTTTTAGTAACTCTTCTCCGTGTAAGGAAAGAAAATAGTAGTGAATAAATTATGAATTTAATGGGGAAGTCCATTGTTTTCCATTGGAGCTGCGTCCTTAACGACATATTTCTGATGGAACATCTTGTCCAACTTGGTCCCACATTTTTGTGTTTTTAGTAACTTTTCTCCTTGTAAGAAAAGAAAATAGTAATGAATAAATTATGAATTTAATGCATTTGTTTTGTTTTCTTTGTGGGGAAAAGGTTGTCTAACCTGAAATTGGCTGTTGATGGACAGACATTAAAGGACAGTTGTTGATGATAATGCGTTACCTCCAAGGCCTTTTTCTAGTATCACTTAGTTTGTAGGACCTCTTATGCTTTTGATGATTAGTTTTTTATTACCACGTTTCTGCTTTCAGATCTCTGCAGTTATTCGAATCAGAAGTGCCCTGGCACATGCAACTCACATATTCTTCCTAGAGCGTGGCTTTTTGAACGTGCAGACTCCAATTATGAATTGCAGCGATTGCGAGGGTGCCGGTGAGATGTTTCAAGTCACAACCTTGTTTAGTGAAGGTGAGAAGTTGGAAAAGGATCTGCTTAAGAACCCTCCTCCATCAGAAGCAGACGTAGAAGCTGCTAAGTTCATTGTTAAGGAGAAAGGAGATGTTGTTGCTCTGCTGAAATCTTCTAAAGCAAGTAAGATGGACATTGGTGATGCTGTGGCCGAACTTAAAAGGGCAAAGGAAAATCTCTGGAAGCTGGAGGAGAGGTCTAAGATTCAACCTGGTATCCCTCATAAGGAGGGGAAGATTGACTATACTCGAGATTTCTTTGGCCGGCCAACATTTTTGACTGTTTCTGGCCAACTACAACTTGAAGCGTATGCATGTTCTCTTAGTAAGGCGTATTCGTTTGGGCCTACTTTTCGAGCTGAGAAGTCACATACTACAAGGCATTTGGCAGAATTCTGGATGGTGGAGCCTGAAATGGCATTTGCGGAGCTTGAGGTGTGTGAACCTTAAATCTAGCGTAGCCCTGAATATACATTTTGGATGTTGTCCGTGTGGTTTTCTGTATTTTTGAACCTGTGTGTCCATGCAAAAGTCTGTCTAACAGTTTGCACGCTCATGTAGGATGATATGAACTGTGCAGAGGCATATGTGAAATTCATGTGTGAGTGGTTACTTGAAAAATGCCATGAAGATATGGAATTTTTTGCCGAGAGGTATGATAAAAGTTGCATTGATCGTCTAAGAATGGTCGCTTCAACACCTTTTGAACGGATTACGTACACAGAAGCAGTGGACCTGCTAATTGAGGTGGTGAAAAATGGCAAGGAGTTTGAGAACCATGTGGAATGGGGGATTGATTTGTCATCTGAGCATGAAAGGTACGTAGTCCCATATATAAGCATTATATATTCTGTTGCTTTGTCTTCTTGTGTTACTTACAGCTGATTTAATATTATTCCTTTGCTTTTGTGCAGGTACTTGACGGAGGTGAAATTTCAGAAGCCTGTTATTGTTTACAATTACCCTAAAGATATCAAAGCATTCTACATGAGGCTCAATGATGATTCTGAGACAGTGGCTGCCATGGATGTGCTAGTACCAAAGGTGGGCATGGCATTTTCCTCCTCTCAACTTTTCTATCTATCTTTGAGTTCCTGTTCAACACTCTGTTGTATACTTTAGCATTTTGCATCTCATAATTCGAATGTGTAGACGTACGTTTATGTTTTCATTTTTCATTTTCAGGTGGGAGAGTTGATAGGGGCTCCAGAACAGGTACACTTGATCTTACAATCAATATTGTATTGTCTAAACTAACAATAACAAAGGCATGTAATATAACGTAATGCAATGTGGGGTATATGATGGATGATACGTCTGTTGATTGTATGTAGGATTTTGGAGAGGGGACTGCCTGTTGACCTATATCAGTGGTACCTTGACTTGCGGCGCTTTGGGACTGTCAAACATAGTGGTTTTGGTTTAGGCTTCGAACGGATGGTCATGTTTGCTACTGGCCTTGACAATATTAAAGATTGTATTCCCAACCCTAGAATTGAGGGAAGAGCAGATTAATAAAGTAGCTATATATAGGTTGATAGGATATTCGAATTAGTTGATTGAGATGCCTTTTGTTTTTATTAAGCTTGCTACTCAAGTTAGGGGTGGGCATGGTACGGTATGGTACGGTATTGAGCCCGTACTGCTACCGATACCGGAAATTTAAATCGGTATGGTACGGTATGGGATTATGGTTTGCTAAAATGGGTACTGTACTGTACCGTGCCAAATCGGTATCGGTACCATTTCGATACCAAAATGATACAACTAAAAAATGAACCAATTCAATATTCAACACCAAAATAAGTGATGCTTATGTTACAAATTCAAAGATTCAACATATGCAATATCCAAATCCTAATCAACATATTCAATATCCATCAATATATTCAATATCCAAATCCTAATCAACATATTCAATATCTAAATCAACCAAATCAATATTTATCCATCAACAAATTTATCAAACCCAAATGGTTAAAACTCATGCCTTATGGCTTACAAACCAAAATAGTTAAAATTATGCCTTATGACTTACAAAAATGCAAACACAATCCAAACATAAATGACAAAAACATAAAGTTATACTATTCGGTACGGTACGGTATTGACCAGTACCAAAATCTTGATACCGCTACTATACCATACTCTATTGGTACAGTATGGTACGCTGTCGAATATCTTCACATACCAAATGAAACGGTAAGAAATTGGTATGGTACGGTGCGATTAGGGTACGGTTTCGGTAGTTCGGTTTAAGATACCCACCCCTAACTCACGTATCTTATTTTGTTTATTATGATTGTATTTCTCAAACGACTTTTCTATCCCGCATATATATTTGAATTTATTGCTTGCTTGTTTTTCTCGGTTTCGTTTGCCAATGTGGTATATGATGCAGTATTTGGAGTATTTGGAAATGTTTGCATGTATGTATTCATAACACTTCTTTACTTAGTTTGGCTTTGAACATGATCAGCTTGCCACAACATTTGTTCGTCTTGGTTCCAGATTTGTATCGAACAAGTGGTTTGGTGCTATTTATTTTCAGTGGAATCCTGTTTGGAAACTTTCATCACAGGGCTAGGGTTACTTTTGGAGTAGTTACTTCCAACCTTAGGGTACTCCTATTATGGGCGCTATCTTGAATCAAGTTTATATGATTTATGGGATAAGAAGAAGGTAGAGAGGAGAATGAGATAGCAATGCCATTTAGCAAAAGCACCAATCTTTTGTCAAGGTCGTGACACGGTCTTCTCCGTCTGTGTCTGTTCGTTTTGGCAATTCCCAGTTCACAGAGTGGAATTTGGATCCAACTTTTGCAAACAACCTTGGTCTTTATGCGGTTCACAGAATAGAAAAGTTTCATCAGTAATTCTACTTCATCAGAGAAGAACGGCACAATAGTTTTTTTTTCCCCCTGATCTGGGTAATTTTGTTTTCTTTAATTGATCAGTAACTTCATTTATTGTTTTACTGTAAGTATGAAATTATTGTTAATACGTATTGCAGATCTCGGTAAGTATGAAATTTGATTTACAACTTTGTAAGCTTCAAACCCTAAACTCATAATAGTGTGGAGATAATCCGGGTGCTAATTAGCATTTGGTGAGTTTCATTTGCTGAAAAAACAAAGAGAAGAGGAAGCTTTGGCTTTCTTGTTCAATAGCAGGGAAAAAGCCCATCTCAAAACTTACTGATATACACAAGGGAATTACATTATGTAGAGGGAAACTCTTTCCATGTATGTAATTTACATGAGGAAAAAAGCACGAGGGTGATAAGCATATCAAAACTACACTTGCATACTCACAAGCAACTTAGATGCTACTGGCGAAGTTTTCTGTATAGCTTCTTCTTTCGAGCTGCAACATCCATTGCCACAAACATCTTGGCTTTCTTATCATCATCATCTTCTAGAATGAGAGAAGCTTCCAAGAAGAGCTCATCATCCATGCCAGGTACAGTTTCAAGTGCAGCAACAATGCGTTATATTGAGCAGCAGTCTTTGTCTTCTTCATCGCCGACCAACCCTTTTACTATATGTGGTTTCTCATTCAAGAGTTCTTGTATCTCCTCCTTGATATGATTCTTTGAGCTCTTTTACTAGCTGAGGTGGATGGAGCTGCTGGTTTTCGCTTGTTTTGCTGATCCGGTATTTCATACTCCATGGTTACGTAATGAACCTCACCAGTCATGTACTGTAAGATGTCATCTTCAGAATTAGTGCCTTGTTGTCCAAGCCTGTTTCTTGAATGAATTATTGATCTTACTGCCTTTTCCCAGTTGGTCCAGCATAAGCTTCAGAAATAAAAAAAACAAAAACAAAAACAAAAAAAACAAAGGAGGTGAATGCTTGGCACGTTATTCATAATATAGGAAAAGTAATTCATCACTTCAATTTCGTCCAATAGAATTTTCATAAAATTAATTACAAGCATTGGGATCAATTTCTTCCAAAATTCATGGGTAAGAAGAAAGAACCCAATGAATTCCACCAAGCAGTTCGGAAATGACACAAAGATTTCAACAAAAAATATCTCTTGAAGATTCTAAAAGTTCATCCCCAAAATACAAAAAAAACATGAGCAGTCTAGATGGTCCAAGATATTCTAACCAACCATTTATTTATACTGGAAAATTCCAGAAGGGAAGCCTCACACTTCCACCCTTGCATATCAGAAAGATACTGGATGAGTGTATCTGGCTTCAACAGTTTTATGACTCATGTCATTTGTATCTAGTCAAGAACAGAATGTCCTAGGTACATAGAGCCTAGTTTATGCTAAATCATGAAATATCGGATGGTATTCAATATAATCAAATCAAAGATGCAAAAATGCTTACCATGAATGAAGTCTGCAGCACAACATGTATCATTCAGTGATGGTGCAAAGCAGTAATCTCTTGTAGGAATCACCAGATGGTTAATTCCGTGACACTGCCAAAAGTTTAATGGTTAGATTAGAGCCCAAAAAATAACGTAAATAAAAAACAAAACAAAATGCAGAAGTTCTAGTCAAGTATAGATATGACCCAAGTCAACTTTAATCCAGAGCATTCTTCTCCTACTGAGAAGGAATTTTGTTAGAAGCACAACAAAACTTTGACTAAAAAACCAAGTGCCTCCGCCTCCTGAAAATGCACTTGCAAGCACTTCCTGGAGGAAGCACATAAAGTAAAAGCACTAACCTAGAAGCACTTGTAACCTTTTCTATCAATCGTTGCCAAACACTATTTTGGCTATCAGAAAGTGCTTTTAGAACTTATAAAGCCATTGATAAAAATTTAAGAAAAAAAAACATTAAAAATAAATAAAGATAAACTCTGCGCAGCAATAATATTTCATTTGAAGGAAAAATGTATCAGTTTATCTCCAACCAAGCAAACTCGGACAATGCAAATCCAGGAAACCACTAACATGATATAAAGATGATGGAACCAAAGTCTTGTATGGCTCATTAAGTGTGAAGACTCCATCGAACTCCAACTTCATGCAGGGCAACTGCACCTAACAATGCAAACTGAAAATAGAAGTATTATAATTTAAACAAGAAATTGATTCAGATCAAACAGTCCTACAAGCACATAAAAACTGATGCAAAACTACACAAACTTTAATGTGACGAATCTAAGGAATAGCACAACCCTTAATAATCAAATGAATACCAAATCAGTCACATGAACACACATAGTAAGGCCGCATGTAGAATAAATAAAAACAGTTTCCTTTCATTTAAATAAAATTAACTGCATCTCACTTACATCTACAATTAACTGAGATAAAAACAAAACATAACCAAAAATTGCAAATTAATTCACAGCTGCAGAAAAATGATAAACACCCACTTTAAAAAAAAAAAAAAAAAAAAAAGAAGAAAAAGATCCCAGAAACTTCCACAAGCTATCCAATTGAAAATCAGAATTCAAAATGAACCATGACAAACAAATAAAGCATAAACGTGCTTGATAAAATTATATTTGTACCTCATCGACCTTGTCCCACCACAGAAACTCAGCCTAAAGCTTATTCCCAGTGACATTGTAAAGAAGAGTCGGGTAAAACAGTTGTTAGAATTCTTAGTTTGTATATGTATTTTTAGATTAGGAAGAAGTGTATTTTCTGGAGATTTTTGCTAGAGAGAATGAAGAGAAATGGGGAAGGCACTGTTCTATTGAATTCTTACAATCTGCAGCTTACATAGTGTGTCTGACAGAGAGAGAAATGTGATTCTCTTCTAACAGAATTACAACTGTCACCCTATTAGGTGCTTACACGTGTCATACCAAATCTAAGCTAGAGAATCCACCTAGACTATGATCTAATGGTTCTCATTACATCATTTAAAATAGACAGAACAGAAAATAGAAAATGACTTCTGCCTAAGAAATCAGGCAGAACATGACTTCTGCTCTAAGAAATCAGGCAGAACAGGATTATATTTCAACACTCCCTTCTAATCCTTTAGCTGATTTCACTCCAAGCAAGCTTCTCAACCTCACAAACCGATCCTTAGGCAGAGCCTTAGTCAAAATGTCTGCTATCTGATCTTCTGTCTTGCAGTACACCAGTTCGATTTCTTTTGCTTGAATGGCTTCCCTTATAAAATGAAATTTCATGCTGATGTGTCTTGTCTTTTGGTGATGAACTGGATTCCTTGCCATTGCAATTGCAGAGGTGTTGTCACATAGAATTGGAGTCCCTTCTACCTGTTCTTCACCAAAATCTTCAAGCACAAATCTGAGCCACTTAGCTTGTGAAGTTGCTTCTGCAGCGCTCACATACTCAGCTTCGGCTGTAGATAAAGCAACTGTGTTTTGCTTGATGGAAGCCCAAGAGAACATGCCTGAGCCTAGTGTGAAGGCATATCCTGAGGTGCTCCTCATATCATCCTCACTCCCAGCCAAGTCACTGTCACAATACGCAATTAGAATAGCTGTTTTCCCCTTTGCAAACTCAATTCCAAAATCTAATGTGCCTTGTATGTATCTCAGCACCCTTTTAGCAGTTCCCATGTGTTTCTTTGAGGGATTGTGCATAAACCTAGCAAGCAAGCTAGATGCAAACATGACATCTGGTCTTGTGGCAGTCAGATAAAGCAGACTCCCTACAATCTGTCTGAATTCATTTTCATCTGCTGCTTCACTTCCATCTTCTCTACACAATTTCTCATTCACCACTAATGGAATTGCCACTGACTTGCAGTCTCTCATTCCAAACTTCTCAAGAATTTTCATGGCATATTTCTTTTGATGAATAAAAATATTACAATCTGTCTGAATTCATTTTCATCTGCTGCTTCACTTCCATCTTCTCTACACAATTTCTCATTTACCACTAATGGAATTGCCACTGACTTGCAGTCTCTCATTCCAAACTTCTCAAGAATTTTCATGGCATATTTCTTTTGATGAATGAAAATATGCTTATCAGTTTGTTCCACTCCCATGCCAAGAAAATGGTGCAACATACCCAAGTCTGTCATCTCATAGTGTTGCATCATATCTTGTTTAAACTCTTCAAGCATTTTAGGACAGCTTCCAGTATATATAATGTCATCTACATAGAGTGAGACAATGATAATACCTGAGGTGTCACTTGTTTTGATATAGAGAGTAGCTTCACTTAAGCTCTTCTTAAAACCTGCAGTGTTGAAATAGGCATCTATTTCATCATACCAGGCCCTTGGGGCTTGTTTCAGTCCATATAGAGCCTTGTTCAACCTGTACACCTTGGTTTCCTTGCTCTCTTGAACATATCCTTGAGGTTGTTCAACATAAACTTCCTCCTTTAGAATGCCATTGAGAAAGGCAGACTTCACATCCAGTTGAAATAGGTTCCATTCCTTTTGTGCTGCAAGGGCTATCAAGGTTCTGATGGTGTCAAGTCTTGCCACAGGGGCAAATGTCTCATTATAGTCGATTCCAGGCTTCTGTGAATAGCCTTTAGCCACAAGCCTAGCTTTATTCTTCTGCACAGTACCATCTAGGTTCAGTTTGACCTTGTAGACCCACTTAACACCAATTACTGGTTTGTCAAATGGCCTGTCAACTAATTTCCATGTATTGTTCTTCTTAATCATCTCGAATTCAGCCTCCATTGCACTTCTCCATGATTCATCCAAATCTGCTTCTTCAAAGCTGTCAGGTTCTACAATGCACATGTTGCATTGTGTCATGATGTCATTAATACTCCTCCACTTGTGAGGTGTGTGATCAACCCTTTGAGTCTCATCAAGCATTTCTTCCCCTTGCGGTGCAATTTCTTCTTCCATCTGCATTTGAGTATCCAAAAACTGAGATTGTTCATCTAATACCTTCTGTTCAGTTTCTGCAGTACCTTGATTTCCATCTGGCATAGGCATTCTCACATCTGCATTGCTAGGATTCTCCCATGTCCATGAGGCTTCTTCATCAAAATAGACATCCCTAGACAAGATAATCTTTATAGTCTTAGGATCATACAGTCTATAGCCTTTTTCACACAATCCATAGCCCACAAAAATGCATTTGTGACTGTTTTCTTCCAACTTGTGTCTCAAAACAGAAGGAATAAGCACATGACATAGGCATCCAAACACTTTCAAGTGTGCAATACCTGGCTTTCTTCCTGTGAAGGCCTCAAATGGTGTCATTTTCTTAAGAGACTTAGAAGGACACCTGTTGAGAAGATAGACTGCTGTATGAACAGCTTCTGCCCAAAACTCATATGGAAGTCTCTTTTCATGTAGCATAGACTTTGCCATCTCAATTACAGTCCTGTTCTTCCTCTCAACAACTCCATTTTGTTGAGGGGAATATGCTACAGTCAGCTGCCTTTGTATTCCAGCCTCACTGCAATATGCAAGAAATTCATTTGACATAAAGTAGATTCTGCAGGAAATGAGTCTCTATGCTGCTTTCCCAGCTTGCAGCCTTCACAAACTGCAAAATCCTTCTCCAGACTAGGCAGTCCATGAACCATGTCTTGATTTGCCAGCATCCTGATGCTTTGATCATTAAGATGGCCCAGCCTTTTATGCCAAGTCTGCAAACTGTGAGTCACACTTGCTCTCAGCACCAACTGAGTAGCAGGTACCATTGTGAGAGAGAAACACCTATTGATAGTCATTGGAACCTTAGCTATAGGATTTTGCAGTGACCAATCATCAAAAATTGTCACCATTCCCTTTCCAAATACTAAACAATACCCATGTTCCATCATCTGACCAACACTGAGCAAGTTCTCTTCTAAACCAGGCACCAACATCACTTCTTGAATGTGTTTTCTGCCTGTCTTGGTTTCTATCACAAGTGTGCCTTTTCCTACAACTTGAACTGTCTCTCCAGTCCCCATTTTCACCTTGGAAGTTACATCCCTTCGAATATCTATCAATAACCTTTCATCTCCAGTCATATGGTTACTGCAACCACTGTCCACATACCAAGAATTGTTCAATTTCACATCTGTCACGGCATTGCATGCATAAAATAATGTTCCAGTTACTTCAGCTTGATTGGCATAATTCACCTTCTGCACAGGTTGATTTTCATGGCAATTTCTAACTATGTGACCAAACTTTCCACATCCTCTGCATTTTGGTTTTCCTTCAAACCAGCACTTGCCATAGTGCAGTTTTTCACAGTGCTTGCAAGGTGTTTTAGTTCCATCATTTGATGCATTTGGTTTGGGATTAGAATTGGACTTGTTATTCCAATTCTTCCCATTTCCCTTCCAGTTCCTCTGAGACTTGTTACCTCCAGAAGAACTTCCATTCTTAGAGCTTTTACTCTCTATGTTCAGGCTAGTAAAAGCCTTTTCTGTGGAATTTTCAGTGTGCCTATCCAACCTGAGCTCAAAGTTCTTGAGAGACGCAACCACTTCTTGAATTTCAAGAGTGTCAAGATCCTTTGAATGCTCAATCACAGAACATATAGAGTCATAAGATCTAGGCAAGCTAATAAGTAATTTCTGCACAACTCTTTCTCTAGGTAACTCTTCACCATAACTTTTCATTTGATTAATTAGATCAAATAGTTTAGCAACATAACTAGAGAATGACTCACTATCCTTCATACGAGTGTATTCAAACTCTCTACGTAAGCCTTGTAGCTTCACACTTCGTACCTGTTTATCGCCTCTAAACTCCTGCTTCAGAATATCCCATGCACCTTTTGAGGTTTCTTCATTCACTATTCTGGGAAAAATTTGGTCTGAGACTGCACCTTGGATCAGTCCAAGTGCACGAGCATCTTTCATCAAAATCTCAGCCGTTATAGACTTCTCTTCTTCAGCAGCTTTAGATCCTTCTTCCTTTCCTTTGTTTTTCTTTGGATCTGAAACATCAAAACCATTTTCAACCAAATCCCACAGTCCATGAGATTTCATAATGGTCTTCATTCGAATGCTCCAAAACTCATAGTTTTCTCCATTGAAAACTGGTGTACGAAGCTCAGAAGAGCTTGATCCTGCCATGTTAGACATCAAACGCAGCTAGAAAAGCTTCGTGAAATTTTGAGTGAGCTCAACGTCAGCCCAGCCGAACACCAGCTCGATTTTCACAGAGTCACGCCCAACAAACAATCGAACCTGGCTCTGAGGCCATGTTA
>NC_024128.1:19188337-19211717 GCF_000346735.1 Prunus mume
TCATATTTCAACCCGATTCTACATGCCCCCTCTTTAAAAAACTCACCGTGGGATGAAATCCAACGGCTCTTACATACCCCTCAAAAAAACCCTTATAACTTTCCACTCACTATAGAAGCACTCTGAGTTGTTTGGTAGAACACTAGACTGGACTGGACTTAAGTCCAATCCATTGTTTGGTACAAAGCTAGAGTGGACAACATTGGACTTCTTCTTTTTTTTCTTTTTTTTTTAAATTTTAAATATGAATTTTTTTTACTGATTATTAGATTATTTAATATCATAAATAAATAATTAAAAATGTATCAAATTACAAAACCAATATTTATATAAAAAATTATTATAGAACCATCATATTCAAAGAGATTGGGACTTCAATAAATAAAAAAATAATTAAAAAAAAAAAGATTGGAACCTATAATCGAACAAGCAACAAAATCCAACAAAATTAACTGAACATATCTAACTTACTCAGAACAATTGAGATCAATTCGATCAACCCATTAACCACAGTTAACAACAACAGTATAAAAAATAAAAAAATTGAAAAGGAGATGGAGAAAATCTGGGGTTCCCTTATTTCAGCCAATGGTCTTTGCATCTTGGACCAGAAACAAACATAAGCAGAAAACAAAAGAAAACAAAAAAGAGATAGCATTGAAGAGATTGAAGTGAGAAGATTTGCATCAATGGTCTTTGCATCAAACCCACCCTTTTCCTTCCATTTTTCTTGTTCCTATTTCCAAGAGAGAGATTGAAGTGAGAAGATTGCTTGAAATATGAGATAGCATCAGAGAAGAAGATGAATAGAAGAACAGAAGAAGAAAGGGGGCTCTAGAAAAAAAAAAAAAAAAAAAAAAGAGAGAGAGAGGAGAAAATCACAAAGACAGAAAGAGAGGAAGAGAGAAGAGAGAGCGGAAGGGAGAGAAGAGAAGAAACTGATGAGAGGAGGCGTGCTCTCCTAGATAAGAGAGAAGAGGCGTGTCTCTGGAAGAGACTGGGATTCTAAACCCACATCTTGGCTTGGGTTCTGGAGCCATAGTTATTTGGGACATGGATCCCATGCCCATATCCAATCCAAGACTAATTTAAGCTTACCAAATAATGGCTAGGATACATGTCCATTTTAATTGAAAATATCCAGTCCAGTCTAGCCCACCAAAAAGGGCCAGATATAAACTAATTTAAATTACGGAAAAATCGACAGCAAACTTAACTAAGCATATGTCTACCAAATTCAATAAATTAAAGTAAGCCCAATTGAATTTAAGAGATCCCTGAATTTACAGTCCCACTCACCTAATGACTTAAAAATGAGGTCCTATTTAATACAGGTCATTGGGTTAATCCGACGACACATGTAATTAGTAATTTAAACCCATAAATTAATAAAAATTAGGGTTACACGTTCAAACTCAAGCATCTTCTCTTCTTTCTTCCCTTCTTGCTCTTCCCCTCAGCCATCTTCATCCTCTCTCTCTCGTTTTTCTCCCTCAGCCATCTTCATACTTGTTAAAGTGTTAATTTGCTTAACGTATTTGATATTTTTGATGAATAAATTCCTAAGGTTTAGGGAAATTAATTAGGTTTTGAAATTCTTTAAATGGGTCTTTGCTTATTAAACGTTTCTTTAGGAGAATCCCATGATATTAGGGATTGTTGGTCATGGATTTGCACGTCATTATCTTTCTGTTAGTTTCAAGTTGTAAGGTTATTTAAGCCATGTCTTTTGTTCAATGAAATTATTCCTCCTAATTGATCATTCTTTAAACTAAAACTCTAGAAAATCAACATTTGGTATTAGAGTCCCTCACTGGGGTCTGAATGTTCGAAGAAAGTAGCAACTTTTGACTTGCAACAGCAAGAAGCAATGGTAGGAGAAGGAAGTAATTTTGTAAAACACGCTATTCCACGTTTCGACGGGCGTTATAATCATTGGTCCATGCTTATGGAGAATTTCTTGAGCTCTGAAGAGTATTGGGGCTTGGTGGAGAATTGTTGTGTCGATTTAGTTGCACCAAAATTGATTCAACTACATCCTCAATTTGTGATACTCATAAGTGCACGAGCCGTTCGGTAGTATAGCATATGTAAGTACGAGGCCGATCCCACGAGGATTGATGATAGATTGATTCAATTCGATTCCTTACACACACAAAAAAAACAAGAAAGAAAGAAAAAAACTAGCTTAAGCAAATCAATTAACAAGTTCAATTCAGATTCACGGATTGATTCTAGCTAAAGTATGATTAAGTTATGGTGTCTGGTCTTAATCCATGGAAAGTCATGACGACTTTGTTGAATGTGTTCGTTTAGAAAGGTCACATCGCGACAAAATAATTTGGGGACTGATGGAAAGCCAAAAAGGTGTGAAGCTCGAGGAACGCGGGAAAAATCAGAAAATGCATACAAAGATGTAATGGCTAGGGTTCGTTATAATGGATGTCTATAAAAGGAAATGAAGGTAAAAAAAAAAAATTCACAACCACGCAAAAGAGAGAAAAGAAAGAAGGAAATAGAGAAGAAATAAGAAAATAGAGAGGAGAGAAAAAGAAAGAAATGGAAAGTAGAAATAAAATGTCGTCTTCTTTCTCATTTTCTCTAGAACTCAACCTAGCTCCGTCAACACAAACATGGGGGCAAGGAGCTGCACCTATGTGGATGCCCTACTTTGCTTCCTCATGAGGACCAGTTATAGTCAACGACTCATTACTCCTTGACAACTAACAATGTTGCCATTAGAGTTGCGAAGAGTTTTGTGACTCCTACAAATGTGCGTGTGCTGGGAACAAGGGATGATAACTGGCTAGTGAACGTGCCATGGTCAGGTCGTCTCTACTCATTACCAAGGGCCGACTTGACTAACACTCTAAACCTATCAAGCAACGGTTCATGCAAAAGGAAATAAATAGGACCCCTTTAATTGGCTTCAAAACTTTCCTTATTTCATAAGGTTTTGGGCTTCAAGGTATAACTTAATTTAAACTCTTATCAAACCTGATATAGCTTAATATCTAGTGCATCTATCTAAATAGGAATATAACATGTAGGTATGTGTTAGTGGAGGCAATATTGTTTTTGTGTTTTTTCTTTTCATTTATTTAATTATTTGATCTCATTCAAAATGGATGATGAATTTGGACCTGTTTCGAATCAATTGGATATCCGAGCCACTTTAATGGCTAAAATAAGGAAAATGTTGAGTAATTGATAATTACCTAAATTACATGGATATTTTTGGCAATTATTTGGCGTCAAAGGCAATCAAATAGATAATTGATTATGATATGATCCTATTGCGTCATGACCTAATGGGAAACAACCCTCTCTACACTAGGATTGGAATCATATAGAAGGCCAAGACACACAACTTTTTCCACAAGAACTCAACACAAAATCCATGATCTTTATTCAAAGACTGGTTCATTGTTTATTGCTCTACCAAGTCTCCTTGATTGTCAATCGATCTTCATCGATTAAAAGCTCCTGTTTTAATCCTATTCTCAATTGTCACTTGATCCTTAGCTCTATCTTGAACTAGAACTGATACAAGGTGGTGACAACTTGTAGTTCTAATCGAACTTGCCCATCTCATTTCATTGTTTTTACTATTTTATTTACTTTTATGCCCTTTACCATTTGTGTTAGAGAAATATGAAGTTCTTATTTTCTTAAGGCATAGAAAAGAACATCAATTGAATCACTTTACCATTCAATTCACAATCATTTGATTTAAGTCATTTATTTGGTACTCAAGTCTTTAAATATCTATTAGAATTTAACATTGTTAATAGTGGCACGCTTGCAGCTCACAATTTCTCAAAGCCTATTCTAGGGCTTTGACATTTTTAGGGTAAACCATTCTTCAACATGTCCTTCTCCAACCTGTATGTCAAAACATAAATAAAATGAGATATTTATGCTTCATCATTCCAGTGATCATCGCATTCACATGGAGTGAAAAAGACAACATTTAGTTAGTAAATAATCTTGGGACAAATGTGGTGTAATTCATGCAGAGGCTAAGTTCACAAGATACCTTTGGAGGTGGTTCATTTTCTCGTGTGATTATGTATATCAAGGGATAACCTTATTTTCGGTACAATTTTAGCTTCGCTATTTACAAGGAATATGGATTTCTAAAATAAGAATAAAAAAGTTATAATCTAAAAGAGAATGGTGCTAGAAATCTATTGATAGTATGACCATACCTTGGTAACATCTTCAGAAAGTTTATTATACCCTAAAGCGTCTTGAGCATAGCAAGTAACTACATAGGTTCTAATTCCGAATAAGTCAACCTCATTACCCTACACACAAAAATAGAGTAATCTAATTAAGAAATTTGGGTCCAACAAAATGTATTTCATCCTTCAACAACAAATCTCTAAAGACAAACAACTTGATGGTTATATCAAACTTCGTCCATGTAAGTCATGATGTCTCAACTACACTGGCTCATGCTTCTGCCTTTATAGCCACAAGAAGTACCAAAAGTTATGCTTTAAATACCTCATCCCGCAATAACACATGGATCATTGATTTGTGAGCAACTGACCATATGACATTTGATCTTAAACAAATTATCACTCATACACCACATTCCCAGTCGGTGGTGTCTAATGCTAATGGTACCCATCCCCTATGATTGGGTTCTCTATCTCTCTGACTCTCTAAATTTGGATCATGTGTTGATTGTTCCATCCTTAAACCATAATGTCTTGTGTGTTGCACAAATTTCTATGACTTTGGACTGTACTAAAACTTTTTGGCCAACTCATTCTGTTTTTCAGGACATCCTCACTAGCAAGACGATTTATTGTGGTACTAGGAGGGGCAAACTCTACTAGTCGGACTTGGTGCCATACTGTGAAACAAGAGTCCGTTAAGCTTTCAAGATGGTTGGAGACAGTGCTAAGGAACATAAAGATGATGGATCTGCTGAAAGATATAAAGTTATTTCCATCATTTTTCTCAAGATTTGATATTTTAAGTTTTAAGTATGACATTTGTGAACTAGCCAAGAGCAATCATGTTCCGTTTCCCTTAAGTTCAAATAAAAGTTTGGTTCATTTTTCCCTTATTCACACGGATATTTGGGAGCCTACTAAAATTGTCACTCCGGCTGGAGCTCAATGATTTGAAACATTCATAAATGATTGCACTCAAATGACCTGGATTTCCCTTATAAAAACTAAAGAGGAAGTAGGTTTAAAGTTTCAACAATTCATAAAATGGTGGAGACAATTTCATGCCAAAATTTAGACTCTTCATTATGAAAATGGCGGAGAATTTCTTAACCATGATCTACACAAGTTTCTACAAGATCATGGCATCATACATTTACACTTTTGCCCATATACTCCATAACAAAATGGGGAAACTGAGTAGAAAAATAGACATGTACTGGAAGTGGTTCTTGCTTCTCTCTTTGATACCAACAATCCTCGGTCATTTTAAGGAAAGGCTGTCATATCTGCATCTTACCTTATCAATCAGATCCCCGCAAGCATCCTTTCCAAACACTTCACCACCATCAATAAATACCCCCCACTCTAAACCTTGAACCACGGGTTTTTGATTGTGTTGTATTTGTGCACCTACATGATCATCAGCGAAGCAAACTTGATCCTCTAGGGATAAAATGTATGTTCATTGGCTATGCCTCACATCAAAAAGGCTATCGATGCCATCTCCCACCAAATCAGAAGGTATATACGTCCATAGATGTGGCATCCCGGGAACAAGAAATGTATTTTTTAGAAGCACAGGAGGAGAACTTGCCAAAAAGCATCTGATCGCTTCCTTTAGACGACAGGTTGGATGTGGAATTTTACGATCATGACGAGTTTCTGCCAAATTGCCATCGGTCGCTCATACATAGCGATCGGTCATCCTCATGCAGCCAAAATCAGGAGAAGCAACTCGATCTATTTTCTGACATTTTACCCGCTCTGATCCCGTTTTCGGCTATAATACCACACCAATCGACTGCCGAAGATGTCAATAGGTGACATCTTCCCCTTAAACTAATAACACTAATGAATTACATCATGATGATTTGATTTCAAATCACATGAGGGACATAGATAACTTTATATACCAACTTTCAGAGCGAAAGAACCATGTTATACCTCGGGTGCAATACGAATCAGATTCTAAGGCCAAAGAAAAGTACCACATAAATAATTATGTATCTCCACATAGATTGTCTGCATCACATGTAAAATTTGTGAAGCAGTTGACCGATGTATTCGTCCCAAGTAGTGTGAAGGAAGCACTGGAAGATGCGAAATGGAAAGGTGTCATAAATGAGGAAATGCGAGCCCTCCAAAAGAATGCCACATGGGATCTCATGCCCTTAACTCATGAAAAGAATACGATCGAATGCAGGTGGGTCTATACCGTGAAACTTAAAGCTGATGGATCCATTGAAGGATATAAAGCTAGATTAGTGGGAAGAGGTATACACATAAGTATGAAGTGGACTACTATTACACCTTTGCCCCAATAGCCAAGATCAACAATATCAGAGTCTTATTATCTCTATAAGCAAATCTAGATTGGCTATTACATCAATTCGCTGTTAAAAATGTCTTTCTACATGGAGACTTGGAAGATGAGGTATACATGGATCTACCATGACATGGTTTACGAACTCATAAAATCATTATATGGGTTGAAACCGTCTCCCATAGTGTGGTTTGAACTGTTCACTAAGTCCATGATGAATTTTGAATACACTCAAAGAACTCATATCACACTTTGTTCTTGAAACATGATGGAGATGAAGTCACATCCGTAATTGTTTATGATGGATTATGTGGTGACTGGAAATGACTCAAAAGAAAAACATAAGTTACAACAATACTTGTCTTTGGAGTGGCAAGATAAAAAAACCAGTATTTTTATGTGGCAAAGGAAGTATGTGATGGATTTACTGACTGAAACAGAAATGCTCAGAGTGAAAGTTGGCCGACACACCTATTGAGGTAAATAAGTTTTGTGAAGATATGGATCACTTGCCAACCGAGAAGGAACAATACCAACGCCTTGTTGAAAGGTTGATATATATGGGGCACACAAGACCAAACATTGCATATGTTGTGAGTGTGGTTAGTCAATTTATGCATTCACCCAATGTCGCTCATAAAGATTTTGTTTATCGGATTTTCAGGTACTTGAAGTCAGCCCATACCCACCTTATTTAGTGTTTAAAAGGTGTTGGTTTTTATAAATTGGGAAGTTAAATATATAGGGAGGGGCAAAGTTGGGCTTCATCATTAATTTTCAAGTACTTGAAGTCAGCCCATACCCACATTGGGAAATGGTTGATGTTCTCAAACTATCCATTATTCAATTTATGAGGAGGGGCAAAACAACTGCTATAAAAAAACATTGTGCACAAGTCAATGGGGTCAAGCCCAATGAAAAAAAGGTTGTGACTTGCATGTCAGTTGTCTTAGATTCGAACCCTTATAGTACCTTAGCAATATGTATAAGAAAACCTCATCCCTCAATATTGCATATTTAAAAATCACTAAAACAGACCAAAATGCTCATGCTAGCTCAGCATAACATCAACGTTATTCCCTTTGGCTACCCCATATCAACTCACCCACTTGAAATATAAGAAAATCATAAAACAATACCCAAATTACACACAATGCTCAATGCTCAAGTATATAAATAGAGCAATGAACTCAATGATATATGTTTATACCATATCTAACCAAGCAACTCTAAGCAAGGCAAAGAGTCCCACATTGGAATATTACAAGATGTATAGACTCCCCCTTACCTATAAAAGTGTTTGGGCCGAAAATTTGGCACACCCAGTCCAAAAGACCAAGCCCATGTTAATCCTAGGCAGCCACCAGCATTCTTTGAAAATTGGGCCAAAATCTTGCAAACCCTGCCCAAAATCAAGGAACCCAGGAAATCCAAAAGGGCAAACCAAGACTGATCAAATTAGCAACAAAAAGACTGGGCTTAAAAAAAACCAGCTTTTTGAAGGAGCCCACCACTAAAGCAGATCAGATTAAAAATATCACAGGATTAATTAAAGCTTATTTTTTAGGAGCCCACGTGACAACCAGAAATAGAAAAGTCAACAAACTCAACTGAGTTGATTGGGAGTTAATTAAAATAGGGCAGTAGCTGGCAAATTGGGAAGGGACATCTCTGGATAAATCGGAAGCTCAAAGTTCTCTCTCACATGTATATAGATATTCAGAGATATTTTCTCTATTCCAAATAGGGTGATTGTCCCAAGAGATAAGCAGCCCTTGTTATTTAAAGAAGAAGATAAGCAAAAGGGCAGAGAGTTGTTCAAACAGGAAATCAAGCTAACCATCACGGTTTAACATCTCACAAGGGCAGTTGGGATTAAAAAGGAGTTAGGTTCTCTTTCAAAAACAGAGAAGTGACTATTGAGAGCTTGACTGCCAAAAATTAGATAAAATTCCTTTTTCTTGTGTTTTTTAAAATTAAAAAGATCTTTCTCAGAAAATTGCCGCCCACTATTAAAAAATTAATTACCCTGCTCCAAAAAACATTTTTTCTATAAATAGAAGAGAGGGTGAACAGGTTCAAAGACACTCAACAACAACAACAATCAATCCAACACTCAAATCAACCAAAAAGCCCACTTGAATTCTAAGTGAAACCAACTTCAGATCAGAATTCCCAAGGTTCAGACTTAGAAAAAAGTCAATCAAAACGAAATTTCTCTCGTTCCAAATTTGGTTCAGCGAAGAATCAAGACAGGTAGAGCTTGAGCTTTTCCCAAACATGAAAACCTCAACAAATTTCACAGTGCAGTCTCTAGCCCACTGAAGTCCTCGAGAACAGTCACTTCTGCCCTTGTAAACTGAAGAAACCGAAGTTCTGCCCACTCAAAAGCCTCACAAAATCTTGAAGTACACTAAAGCTCTACCAGAATTAACCTTTGATATCGATTTACAGCTGAAGCTTAGCAGTTGAAGTTGTCAACAGTCCAGTCCAGTCCAACCCAGGCATTTCCAGCGCAGCCCGGATCAGAGCCTCCTATCCAGACAGAAATGAATTTCCAGCTGTCCTTTCATCTTTCTAGCATGGATATTTATTTTTATAGTTCTGTAAAAGGCAGTTTTTCCCAAGACAGTTTGAATTCCATCAACCATTCTGGCCAGAACAACCTCTTTATACTGAGATAAATTGTTAAAGTCCTCACCAGTCTGAGGCAAGAAAAGAACTTACTTGGGAGATATTCCTCACCCAAATTCACAATCGTTTGTTTGCAGAAATCAGTAACTTGGGGCGCAAGTTATCCATTCTAAACTAAGTCTGCTAGAATCTTCATTGCTAGCAGTGGCACGCTCGCACACCAAAGAAAGCTGACTTGTTGACCAGTCAATGGTTCAAAAGGCAGTGGGGAACTTTACCCTTCCACCACAGGAGTAAACGCAAAACGGCACACCCAGTGGGACTTCTCAGTATACATATTCTCACAGAATTCCTATCAAGATTATGAATATTGGAAGCTCTAGCCAAAACCCACACCACGCCATGGAGATAAACCAGGTGGCTCTCAGGGAAGGACTGGAGTTAGAGGAGAGTGATGCCCGACACTCAGCACATGGCAGCACAGGGAGCAGAAGATCCAGGACCGGCTCCAGAAGGATGAACCTGATTTAGGAATATGTGTTGCGACAAGAGGTCACAACACAAAGGAGCCAGGACACTCTAAATAATATGACATCCATGATGCAATGGCAGGTCAATAGGCAGTTCAGAAAGGATCGTGAGGCTGCCATGGCCAGAATTCCAAATCTGGATGCTGTAGTCCAGCAGCTAGACCTTCCCTATGGTCCCCCACCAGGATTGGCATGGCCATATCAAGAGAATCCTCTTATTGCGCAGATAGCTGAGATGCTAGAACTTGAGGAAATTCAGGCTGGACAGAGGGGAAGAGCACTTCCTGTCCAAGAACGTGAGGCCCCAGCTAGGCCAGAAGGCCCTGCACCAGTTCAGATGCAACAGAACCAGCCAAAACCTCACCCTATTCCACAGGATCAACCTTTGGCACTTCTGCCTGAACCACCAGCAGTGTTGCCTTATAGACCCAGAAGGATGGATCCCAATCTATTCCCTCCACCTACAATAGGCAGAAGAGGCGGAAGGGGTAATAACCTTTTTGCCAACAATGACAGGAACAGGCTGGGGGCAAACTGGAGGAATAATCCAGATCTAGAAGAACAGGAAGAACACAGGGAGGAAGTTCTACCCAAGCCATACAGAGCGGAGCCCAGGATTGATCACGCCCAGCTAGAACAGGGGCGAAATCACCACCTTGTCAATGCTCTGAATGACGTGGGGGCATTACAAAGGATGATCAGAGAGATGATGGAGCCTGAAGGTAGAAGAGGAGAAAGGCCCACCTATAAGAAGCCATATTCGGCTTATATCGATCAAATACCTCTATCCCGGGGTTTTAAGGTGCCAAACTTCACCTTATTCAATGGAGAGGATCCCCATGCTTTATCAGTTGAGCACATAGGCAGGTTCTCTGTCCAGTGCATAGCCATAGAGAACAATCCTCTTTTGAAGTTGAGGCTTTTTGGGAATTCTATCTCTGGACAAGCTTTTACTCGGTACACCAACCTGCCAGCTAATTCTGTTCAAACCTGGGAGCAGATGGAAAGTGTTTTCCACGACTATTATTACAGGATTCAACTAGAAGTCACAATCAGTGACCTTGCTGCCCTCAAGCAAAGTGAAGATGAACCTGCTCAAGACTTTATAACCAGGTTCAGGAAGCTCAAAATAAAGTGCCGGATCCTTATGGAAGAAAGACACTTCATCCAGATGGCTCAGGCTGCCCTCAAGATCTCTCTGAGAAAAAGATTTGATGGGATGCTGTTTAGAGACCTGGCAGAACTGGCAGATAAAGCATCCAAGTATGAGGAACTGCTTAGGGAAGAACAGCAGAAGAGAAACTCATCCAAAGGCACGTATTACAAGTCACCTTCCTCTTCAATACGTCTGGTTCAGGTAGAATCAGAAGAGGAAGCATAATGCTCAGAGGAGGGAGAAGTTGCAGTAGCAGAAATGGCAAAATTGAAACGTCCCATCAACTGCAAGGCCCTTACTAAGCCACCAAAGGATCAGAAGCCGCCACCTTTCACAGGAGGTTTTGTTCCGAGCAAACCAACACATAACAAGGTTTATTCCTTTGATCTAACCAAGGTGGATGCTTTATTTGATGAAATGTTGCTGCAAAAGGCAATAGAGACACCCCCACAGGATGCCCAAGCCAGAAGAGGTCAAAGGCAGGCAGTATTGCAGGTGGCACAACTCTTGGAACCATTGTACCAATAGTTGTGTAGTTTTCAGAGATGTTATACAGGAAGGAATAACAGCAAGAAGGTTGAAACTTGCAGAGAAATCTTCTTCAGTCACAACAGATCCTTTTCCCCAACCACAAGTCAACATGGTCAACTTAAATTGGCCAGAACAGACGAGAAACTGGCCAACGACAGAAGCCAGTTCCAGCAGAGGCAAAATGGTTTCAAGGGAAACTATTGAAAGGCCAAAAGCAACTATCTCAGCTGGAGTAGTGCTCTGCAGCAAGTGCAAATGTGAAGCTGAGCTAGAAGTGGTCCTGGACAGGCAGAGTCAGCCCATTCCGAGTGTTTTTGACAGGATTGGAACCTCATCCCGAGATAGAGCCAGGCGGAAGGAGTATCCCAGACCAGCCCAGCACATCAGGAGGATGACAGAGCAGCCCAAGAAGGAAATATCAATCAAGATGCCCGGGAATGCGAGACCTCTGGCTGCTATCATAGAAGGAAGGTGGTATGCTGTCGGGAGAAGTGGCAGACCAACTACGGAATTAACCAGAACCCAGAAGAGGAGGGTTCAAAGGCAATACTGCATATTCCTCAAGAATAAAAGTGATGCACAGGCACCTCCGGAGACCACTTCTGACATAAAAGGGAAAGATCCGGAAATACCTTCCCAGGCAGAACAAGTAATCCAGCCACAAAAAATGTTGAAAACTGGTCTCCAGTTAAGCCTTCTATCCATCTTGCTTCATCCTCAGAAAATCAATTTAAACCTTCACAGATACAAGGAGAATCTGAACCTATTCCAGCAGAAGGGCAAAAAGACTGGACTGAGGAAAATGAAGAGGAGCAGCTAGATTATGAGCCATCTGCAGATGACCAGAATGCACTCCTCGAAACAGGAGAACAGGAAGACTAAACAGAAGGATTCGGGGAGGAACAGATGGAATATGATGGGGAATTAGATGCAGAAACTGAAGCTTTTGGTGCAGAATTGGAAAACCTGTTGCAGGGTGATTTGGGCATCAACATGGTGTTCATTCTGCCAGAAAAGTTCAGAGCTGCAGAAGGACAAGAAAGCACTCTGGAGGGAGATGTTTTCTCCCAGGAAAGTTTCGAATGTAGGACCATACATGATGTAAGGTTTAAAATCAATTGTTATTTTTAGTTTTCCATTTTTAGAAAACTCATTCTGTATATAAATCGAATATTATAATGAATTAATCAATCAGTTTTCATTCGATTCTATTCCATTCTCCATAATCATTGTGTTCCTTATTATTCTTGATTAAGAGTTCTGCAAGAAACCTTTGATCACTTCGAAATGGTCACCGGAGTATTGCCCTGGTTATTTATCATCTAGGTTAAATTATTTTATTTTCACATAAACACAGTTTCATCAAGCAACTTTATCATCAAAACTCTACCTCCAAATAACTTTTTGTCAGAAACAACCTTGTCCAAAGCATATGTAAGCCCAAAGGTTCCCAAGACAGCTCCGACGATGTAAATTCCTGACATTTTTCCGACTGCAATAACCATTATGAACATAATAAAACAATGTTATATATACCAAACGGAAAACAATATTTTTAATCTCGTAATAAATAAATGGCAATGACAGAATCTTGTAATACGAAATACATTGAGGAATACATACAGAAAATCCATAGAGCAAATCATAAATTTAAATGAAACCCTAGATCCATTAGAAGAGATATGCAGCGAGAAATGTAGAGCCTTACGTTGATCGATTGAGAATGAAAAACTCAGATGAATTTGGAGAACTCACAGCTAAATGAAAATGTGTGTGTGTGTGTGCGCGCGTGCGTGAGAGAGAGAGAGAGAGAGAGAGAGAGAGAGAGAGAGTCTTGAGAAGACGCTTCAACGTTGAGAGCGATGATTGTGGTGTGTTGAGTAACTGTGGAGGCACATTTTATGCTGGAACATAGGAAACAATTGTGGGTCGTAGCCCATGAAGAACGGGCTAGACTGATGCAAAGCTTTTTTAGCCCAGCTCTTTCTTCAGGCCCATTTATTTTTGAAGTTTTATATTAATTTTAGTTTTTAGAGCATCTAGATGTCAAATATCAAACATTAAATTTGAATTTGATTGCTTATGTTGCAACTGGACATATTCGACTCGATATGTCAAATTAAAATATTATTTTAGTATATAATGGTTATTGGTTTATTACTTTTTAGGCACATTAATTAAAAAATAAATAATGGAATGATGAAATAACATCACAAAGTCAAATAGCCAAAAATAACAACATGAGAAATAAATTTATTCGATGTAGGATTTAACATTTCGGATGGAGGGAGTTTCATCTATTTTTTGTACATGCTAAAAGTGTCACACTGAATTTAACATCTCCCTTAGAGATGCTCTAAAAATATATACTCTATTCTCCCAACCAACAGAGCATAATTTTTTATTTTTTTTTTAAGTATGTATTCGTTATGATTTTAAGTGGATGCAGGAGAGTATGTGTGCTTCAAGGGCTTGACATGCATAACTTACTCTCATGACATTAAAAAATTAGAGCATCTAATCAATAATAATTGGCAATGCGTGTAAAGACCTAATATCTTATGCAAAATATTAACGATACCACATTTATAGATCTTATAAATGCGGTCTCCGTAGTATTATCCACATCTTATATACTAGGATTAGGGACAGTTCAATTCGGATAAACGCTAACTGAATCATGTGGACTTTGCCTACGTGACTATGGATTTGGCTTTGACCTGGGCTAAATTAATTTAAATTGTATTTATCTAGATTATTATTTGTACCATCTGATTCTAGCTCATTAGCTGTGACAGAAATTGGCGGCATATCATTGATGCAATAAGTGAAAAACCACAACAAACATTAGAAACTCAGGATTGCAACTCACCAACCCTCGCAAATGGTATCCTCTACTATTGAAATTAGAACATGGATCTTCAACTATGCCGTACAATTCATATGGTTAGCAAAGAGGAAGAGCCCCTGCAGTTACTATGGTTAGAATAGAGCAAGATTCCCAAGTTGAATCCACTGCAACCAATCTCAAAAGCTTTTCTATGTCTTGGAAGGTAGAGGGCAATGCAAAGGGAAGACTGCTTTGCTGTTCTGCCTCACCGGCAATGAGGAGTTTCCGATGTCTCGAAAGGGTAATCGTTTTGGAGCAACAGGCACTCTGTTGGTACATATGGCTAGTTTTCTTTGCTTGCTGCCACCTTCTTTGGGACAATGATTTTCCTTCAAGTGACAAATCAGGACGTGTTTTTCCATTTCGTTCTGTGGATCCCGGGGTATAAGTGGTGAACCATTGGCCTTCATTGCTCTTATGCTTGCTTCCTTCCTCAACCAATCAAGCTCTCCATGGAGCATAGACACTTGTGCCTGCAACTCCTTTGCTTTGCTTTCAGATGAGACAGCTTTCTGTTTCCATTCTTGCACCTAAACAATTAATGACTTAGAATATATTTCAAAGGAATTATATAAACTAAGTTTCAGGCCTTCAAGCATCATGAAAAACCCTTTCAATCATTTTGCCTTATGAATGCCTCTCTTCCAAGACTCAATCTCACATCCATTGAAGCAAACAGAAAATATAAACTAAAAAGAAAGACATCAGAATAGAATTACTTTTCAGGTCAATGTGTTCATATAGTGCCTGCGTAAAATTTGTAAGAGTACACTCCTTTGAAACTTAGGGTAATCTGGTATGGAAACTTACAACGAATTGTAAGGATTGGATGTGATAATCAGAATCTAGCGCTCGATCTTCCCAAAAGTCTCGAGAGGCATGCAATTCTTCCATCTCCTCCTTCACCTGCCCCAGCATCTCCTGCATCTGAGACCATTGTTCTGTCTCAGCTCGAACTTGCTCTACAATTCTTCGAACTATCGCCTTGCAACGTCCTGAGCACACATTCTCTTCACGACACTCCTTCTCCTGCATAGAAAATTGTCTAACCTTTAAAGGGAATCCTTCTATGCTATAGATGTTTGTTTTATCTTTTTTTGATAAATCAACAAAAAGTGTGAGCCGAGCATTTGAATATCCAACATAAATTGAGAGCATTTCACCTCAAACATATTTAAGTCAAATTCTTTTCCTTTATGCTTTTTTAAATAAGTATAATTCGTTCTTTTAGACTGGGAACTAAAAACAATAAACAGCCGAAGCAAGGACTTGCCTTGTAAAATTGCTGTATCAAAGAAGACGACAAATTGGTGGCTTCAATTCTCTGAGAAGAAGAGGCAGAACTGGCAACAGAACTGTTGGCTGTAGACAGCATTGAACCATACTCTTCCTTCATCCTCTCTAATAGCATCCCATTTGACAATCCCTCCATTTTCCTTCTGAGAATGTCTACCTGCATAGTTTTTTAACAGAACCAGATTAGGCAAAAAAAAATATAATGCAAATAAAACAATGCCTCACTTGGGTTTTGAGAATTTCTATCATTTGACAAATCAAAGACTTTAAGTCTGCAATCACTTTGTGAATTTGAAGTATACAAACATTTCTCTTTGCTATTCTCATGTTGTCTTGGCAACTAAATACGGGAGTTGGGGAATTGCAGAACAGAATTGTATATCAAAGCAAGATCAACCACTTTAGTTTGAAGGAAGGACAGATAATCCTTACATTACTTTTGCCACTCGAAAGCAAGTTCTCATTTACTCTATAGCTTGTTTTGATCGAAAAGCTTGCTTCTGCCATCTCTTGGATCTCCTTGACACATATCTCATCCGATGTTCGTCTGAACTTCTGTAGCTTTCTTTGAAGAAGATACGCTTGTTTATCAAAATTACTAGTGTTTCGAACCTCCGAATCCTTAACTCCTAAATTCCTTTGCAACTTCTCTAGCTTTTCTGCCAAGTGTTGAAGTTCTTCCTCCAATACCATACTTGCATTCTTTCCTTCGCAAATCTTCTTTCTCCCCTGAAAACCAATCACAGCATTAAACATGTCACAGACGAACCATATAATGTAATATATTCGTGAAAATAATTAAAAAACAGAATGCAAAATTATGTTTAGCACATAGTAATAGAAAAAACTAAAAATACCAAAGCAAGTTGACTTCAATGTGTTCATTGCTTTTCTTTCCCTGTAATTTCTTGTTAAGAAATGGATACAAAATCACCAAGTAATCCAAGAAATTGAAAAGAAGAACAACCAAAAAGCATACTGATACTGTTGAAACGAAGAAGCTGTAATATTCAAACCAGATAAACTGTTTGTTTTCCACTCCTTTTTTACTTGATCAAACATAAGAAAGGATAAAATAGTCCTGCTTTTGAAACCTAATACATCTATCAATCCAAAAACTTGTGCAAGGCACAACTATTTGAATTTGAGGTTACTGGAGTTTCCAAATGAGTTTTTAAACTTCAATGAAACAAACAGACCACTCAAAAAACCAAAGAAAACAAATAATCCAAGAGAGAGAGAGAGAGAGAAGAAGAAGAAGGAGACTAACAGAAACAAGAGTGTGAACAGCTGATTTAAGAGTCCTCTCCACCTTGACCTTGACCCTCTCCATCTTCTTAACTGCAATCTCTTTCTCCATCCTCAATAAATTGCACTCTGCCCTCAACATCTCAGTCTGAAATCTCCACTTCTCCTCTTCCACCACTTCATCACCACCATCCTCACCCTCTTTAACCCTCTCTCTCCTGCACTCGCTTTCCCCATCACCATACTCAAAAAGCACAATGGGCAAACTGACCCTGGAAAAAACTCGTTCTTGGTCAAACAGAGCTTCCAGCTTGCCCTTGTTGTCCTTCTTGGCCTCCCCTGAATTGGGTCTTCCACCATGAACGCTCTTGGATGCTCTCCGCCGAGGCCTACGCGGAAAGTGGAGAATTTTTGGGGTTGGTGGTGCTGGTGGGTACTGCCATTTTGGTCTTCTTGTTGCTCCTCCTGTTACTGTTGTTGCAGATGACATTTGAGTCAATTGAACTGATGAGTTAAAATGAGTTGAAAAAGACACAAACTTTGCGTTTCTTTTGGGGTTTGAAAATGAAAGAAAGCTAGACGTTAAGGCTACTTGTTTGTATAACTTAACATCTGGGGGAGAACACTTTGAGAGAGAGAGAGAGAGAGAGAGAGAGAGAGAGAGAGCGTGCAACCTCGTGAAGTGCAAGAAACAGGGATTTCAAATGAAAGCTGCGGTTGCAGTTCAGTTTGGACAAATTTATTTCCTCTTCGTTGTACTTGTCTTCTTTTTTTTTTAATTTTTTTTTATAGGAATTTGAAATGAACTTCATAGTCATATTTAATGTTTGTTCCTTGTGTTATATTATGACCACTTCGTCCTTGCTTTGTCCTTCTTGTTTGTTATCTTCAATTTTTATACATAGAAGTGGTAAACACTTAATAAAGCATCACCATGTTTTAATCCACTGAGTAAAAATTCAAATTGGTAGTACGCATATCACGACTTTATAAAAATTCAAAATTATTACAAATGTTAAACAAGAAAGAAGAAAGATGTCTCGTCCTTTCTTTATGCAGGTTCACTTACATAATTTGACATATATATTGAATAATAGAGTTATTTCTTTTGATCGAGCTTATTAGAACATATCATTTGCTATTTTACCCTAGCCATTTGAGCTAAAAAAATCATAGATTTTAGCATTAGTTTATTAAACAACACACTTAAGTTAATTTTAAATAGTATCTAGAGGTGCAAATCATGCTTCAAATTTGAAAATGGCCAAACCCACTATTATATTTATATTCATATATATTAAATGGTAGTGGAGAACCTGGCCCCATCCTCCTCGAGGTTAAATGAGTTTTAACCTAAGTTTGGAATAATTAAGTAAGGAATGCCTAGCGGCAAAAGGGTATGTAGATTAGGCATTTAGTTATAAATATAAATTTGAGGACAATATACTTGCGTTTTTCTCATCCTTACCACCAACAATATTGTTACACGTGTCATTATTTCTAAAATTTAATTGAATGTTGAGTGTTTAGGCTAGTACATGAAAAAAACAAAGAAAAAAAAAAGTGGGTGCTTGGTTGCATGTTCAATAAATTTAGTCAATATAAATTGCACATGTGTAATGATGTTATTAAACCACATAAAGTTGTACAAATTTTCGTATATTATTCAAGACCCAAACATTGAATGTTTCGTATATGGCCAGAACCTGCGTTTTGAATTGAAAAATAAATAAATAATTTCAATTTTAAGCCTAATTTTGGATTGGAGCCGCACATACCAAGGTTGGTGGTTGTTGTTGTCAATCAATCACTGTCTGTTTTGTACTTTGAGATTGAAAAATAAATTATTAATCAATGAAGTGGTCCGTGCCGTTGAAGAAGTCCGTTTATTTATGGGGTTCACAAATGTTTAATAAATTGCAACATTAATAGCAAAATTCAAAAAGAAAAAAGAGAAAAACACTGAGACGCTGACAACCTCATTCCTCAGGCTTCTTTCTCTGCAGTCTCTCTCTCTCTGCAGCTGATTCTCTCTCGGTCTTCACGTACCCTTTTTTGTGAGTCTCATTAATTACGTTTTAATGGTTTTCTCTGGCACTGGAGTGAAACATGCACCGTGTTCAAATCGAATCAAACATTAACAATTCCAATTTGCCAGGACCACTTGCCAAAAATGGAACTGATTGGTTGCACAAGTTTTAACTTGAACCAAATTTGAATTGCACCTGCTGCTATCGTCCCTTTGTTGGAAAGATAACTATGCTCACAACCCTCCAATTGTAATCCTCGGAATGGATGGAGACCAATCGCGTTAGTTATTTGTTGTGATGGACTGATGGTCGATAGCACAATGCTTTTAAATTTTACCCGCTACAAATACAAATATGTGACATACAAATTTTTCTCCTAAAACGATAAAATATTTAATGATGATAAATATGTTGAACCTCGTATTAACTAGAATGTCTTAATACATTCTCACGAGTTTGATGGTTCTCATTTATTGTTCAGTTTGATTAGTGGCTGCAAAGAGGTGTCGGGCAGAGATTGGCAGTGTTGTATTAAGTGTACATAGAGCAAAATCGTGACGTTGATCATATGGCTAATTTCAGGCATAAGCTTTCTATAGGATTGCATCAAACTGATAGCTTTTTCTGCTTTTCTTTGTTTTTGGCCAAGGCTTTTCTGCTTAATTATGTTGAGGATGATCGTTTACGTTGAGCCTTGGACCATGACAATGTTAGTTAGTTTTTGCATTTTTTATTAATAACACTAGGTATTTCTGATTTAAAAAATGCTAATGACTTCCCAAGTTTTGTTTTGTTTTTTTTTTTTATGAGACCCAAAAATTACTACGAAAAGCCTCTAAGGCAACCTAGAACTAAAGTAGATTTATTATATATTTGATATATTATATGTATTCGGTGGTGGTTACTTGGAGAAACATTCGTGTGAACTGAAAAAATTATAGAATACTACGATAACACTGTTTTACTATATGCAAGTGCTATTATCGGCCAATCACAATATACCCAAGGAAAACACAATTAACATACCGTAATTGGCTGAAAACAAAAAATATATATATTATCCATGTTTCACACAAATTGATCTGGTTTACTCATATGGGCAGATGCAAGAATCAAGTCAAGTCAAAGACATTAAAGAAAACAATTTAACTAGAAGCAAAATAAGTAAATAAAATAAATAATCTTTCACAAAAGAAACAAAAAAGTGGAAACAATTCACCTAGGAGTAAAGGACTATTTTGTCCTTTTTAGTGGATTCACATATTTGTCCTCTTATGATTATATATATTCTTTCACCATGCTAAAGCGGAGAGGATCAGGATTAAGCTTTTATTATGGGTAATGATTCCTCACTCCTATTTTATCCACTTACACTCTTTTTTTATAACTAAAAAAGGAGTGTAAGTGGATAAAATAGGAGAAAAATGAGTTGGGAAATCACCACTCTTTATTATATTTTCAATCAAAAACCAAATTTTAAATTCAAAACTGTACTTGCATAAGAATTTTTTTTTTTTTTGGACAAACTTGCCTGAGATTGTTCATCTACGAAGAAGATTACACGATAGACCAACACAGCACCATCTACTTAATACGTCCAACAATAATGAGGGTCCAAAAGTTTTAGTGCCCGTAATTTTAAATTTGTTTCAGAAATGGGACTGCAACTTCTCTCTCCACTCTTTTCTTGATTTCTACTCGGTTACTCCTCCATCGCTTCTCTCCTCTCTCTCTTCCGTTTCTTCCTCTCTAATCCATAAAAGCCAAACTTCATTTTCTTTCTTTCTTAAACTCTTCAGATATGGAACAATATGTACTGATCCCATTAGGAAAAAAAATAAACACTTCTCCAACCAAAAAAGAAATCACTCTTCAATTCTTTATCTCTACTGTTTCTTCTCTTACATTTTTATTTTTCTGGGTTTGCCCTAAATCATTTATCCGATATATATTCTCCATTAGAGCTCTCTTCCTTTATCATTTATTTTTCTGAGTCTGCACAAATTCATTACTTGTTTGGTATTGAGATGGAAAGAAAACTTTAATCAAGGAAGAAAGAAAATCAAAGAATGAGTTTAGAAATGTTTCCTTTTTTACATCACTTCAATTCCATGTAGGATTGAAAAAGAAAAAAAAACGCCGATGGTTTTCATCCAACAGTAAAGTTATAGCATGTTTGAATTCACCTTTTATTTTTTTGGTCAATTTGGAATTCACCTTTTATTGTTTCAAGTTTTCCGGCCTGATGAAGAGGAGAGTTTGGAGAGAGAGAGAGAGATGGCGTGAGCTGGGGGATATACAACAGTCTATTATAATATATTTGATTCTTAATCAAAGTAATTTGTCCTACATGTTATATATTTATATTTTGCTCATGTGAATTTTGATTTGATCGTAAAGATGGATTCACATTCATCAATTGATGCTCAAGTTATAGCCGAGTGACCATCACATTGGTTTTAGATTATAGTGGGTCATGAACATGTATAAGGAGTGGTAGACGTTAATCTTGCTCTAGACAATTGGAACACTACAATTGTCAAGTTGGAATACTACAATTGTCAATCCTACAATTGCTCTGCAAATGAAACATATATAAGACCTATAAATTAAAAATAATGCAATTATAACTAGAAATTAGGATTTTTTCGGAAAAAATTGGAAAAATTGGATCGGAATGGATTCGGAGAACTTCGGAATTTTGGAATGTTTGGCATTTATCAGAATTTTCAAATTTCGGCATTCAAAGATTGTATATTTCCTAAGTATATGATTAGTGTTTTGAATATTAATAAAATTGAATGGGCTTATTTAGTTTTGGTGTTTTTCTTTATTATGGTTTTCAAAAAGGAAGTATGGGTGTTATTTTATTATATATATTTATGTCATATGAAAACGATTTGTTTTGGAAATTAGAATTTTGCATCAGGATATGTACCTCCCCTGAATTGTTATAAATGTCGCCCACGCGTACGATGGGTTACTGGTGTGTGGGAGGATGCTCGGGCTAGTTTCGACTCTTAGAATGTGATATGGGATTTACGGGGGTTACTATCGCTATTATTGTTATTATTATTAATGGTATTAGGGTATGCGGATTTGGATTTCGGTCTATGCTGATAACTTTTAAGTTTGAATTCGGTCTACTAGATGTTATTGTTTTAGCTATGATATTATGGGATGTGTTAAATTTGTATAACATGAAATTGAGAACTTAGTTTCAGATAGGATTATTATGAAGTGAGTGGACTTTGTTTTGATCAAGCATTATTTTCAAATATTAGATTATCATACATTTAAATTGGATTATTTTTTATTATTGAGGCTATGAATATTTTGGGTCTTTATGGAATTTATGCTTGTGAGAGATTATTTTCTAGATTATGAATAAATATTTGGGAAAACTGAATTAAAGGAGGGTATATTATATTTATATTGTATATAGGGGTTGTGAACCTTACCATCATACGTACCTTCTCGGGTTACTACACCCGCACGTCCATTTTTCAAGGGAGACTCTGTCGAAATTTTAGTAGAAGTCTCAGTCCTCTTTTCCTTTGTTTTAGGGGAAGAGGATATTTGAAATTAGTAAGTGGGCTCGGCATCGGTTGGATGTTGAAAAAAAACCATAGGATCCGTCAAGGATTCCGAGGAATTCGGGATGGAACCTGTCACATGTCCATGGGTTTTATGTAACACCCCGACCCAGTTTAACCGTTTTATTCAATTTATTTAAGTGTGAAATTGCAATTTTTACCTTGGGGATAGGGTCACTCTAGTCACTTTTTAATTTAGAAAGAGTTTGGGGATTTGAGTGACACCATTACATAGAGCTTGCTCTCACGAGTTCATAGACATATAGTGGGCTCAAATTGGAGTTTTAACAAAGAAGTTATGATCTACAAAAATGCAATGGCACAACCGTAATTTTTGCAAAGTCAAGATTTTAAAAACTGGTAAGCTCATTTTCTATCTCATTTCCTCTCCCCCCGACATTTTCTCTCTCTTTCCCCCTACAATGCCCCCACTTTGACCGGCGAATCGTTGCCTTTCGGCAACTAAATTCAACGAAATTGGTCCCAAAATTATCGTATCTCTCTCCTCTACCCAACCCAATACTTTTCGTAGCTCGAAATCACCAGGATAGTAGACGATATCGACTGGAAGTTTTGGCAGAAACCTCCCTCACTACTACAAAAAAGGAAAACCACGACGGGAATTCACCGTCGTGTATTCTGTTTTCAAATGGTCGTGGAATCCACCGACATCTTTTCCATAACAAAACCACGACGGTGAATAACCGTCGTTGTTAAAACAAAAAACGTCATCAAAAAATAAAAACCGACGTCTTTGTGATGCAAAAAGACATAAAAAAACAGTCGAGGATGAGAATAGACGACCAACTCCAACAAAAAAAACGTCGTTAAAAAGGAAACAGATGGCAAATATAAATACGACGTCTTTACAATCATAATAGACGACGTTATTGACACCTACTACGTCACAACATTTCCCACAACCGTCGTAAAATAAATTTTCCACTTCGATTTTT